>PVJO010005598.1:0-96852 GCA_004026905.1 Hystrix cristata | reverse complement strand
TAGGCTGAGGCAGAAGGATCACTGAATTCAAGGTCAGTTTAGGCTACATACTGAGTTCAAAGACAACCTGAACTGCATGGTAAGATCCTGTCTCAAAATACAAAAATAAATAAATAGGGGTTGGGGTTTAGCTCCGTGGGAGAGAGCTTGCCTAGCAAGCACAAGGCCCTGAGTTCAATACTCAGCCTCAATCAGTCAGTCAATCAACAATCACATAGATTCTTTCCTGCCATTGCCTTCTTTAATTCTGTGAACTCTTTAGTTTCACTGTGTTTTTTCAGTGCTGAGGATTTAACCTAGGGCCTTCACACTGAGCTACATTCCCAGTTCTTTTTATTTTTTATTTGAGAAAGGGTCTTGCTAAGTTGCTATATTGCCCAAGCAGGCCTTCAGCTTGCAGTGTTCCTGCTTCACCCTCCCAGAGTGCTGGGATTACAGGCATGTACCACCATGCCCTGGTTGGCATGTTGCTTTTATAACTACTGCACTTTTATGCTGTGTTCTTCTCGTGCTAGGGAACGAGCCTGTCTGTCCTGGGCAATTTGGAGAGTCCAAAGGTTGGTTAGTAAGGATAAAGGTTAGTAAGAGCCAGAGAAGATAAAGGTCTGGATCCATGTCGCCCTGCTCCCAAGTGGATGCTTTTTTGTGTAGGTCTCCTTCACAGAGGGCTAGCTAAGTAGACTTGTACCAAACACCATCAAAGGTCCTGAAATTGCTCAACACAGGCTTAGTTTAACTTAAATTTCCAGGGCACCATTTTAGACAAAGCAGGCTCTCTACCTGCACTTATAAAGATAAAAATGAAACCAAGCCTGGCTTTAGTCAGGAGGCTGAGGTATTTAGTAGATAGATATTTCTCTCTAGGTGCATTTTTTTTTTTCTTCTCTGAAATGCTACAGATTGGATTACTTCTAAATTCCTTTCAGGTCAAGAGGAAAAAAAGTCTGATTTTGTTTACTTCTGTTGGTTTTATATCATGTCTATTCCCTTCCCCCCGCATCGGTTTCCTCCGTGTACTTTGATTCCTATCTTTAGTTCCTTATCGTATTAAGCCTCCTAACTGTAATCGAGTGTGTCTATTCTGTTTGCCTTAACAAGGGTCAAGCCCTTCTCTCGGGAGTGTTGTAATGTGCCTTATGAGCTGTCTGAAACAAGCCAGCTCAGACCCGTTTTATATTATTTCCATTCTTATGACTTCCTTGTATTTGAGAACTGAACTTTTAGAAGTGTTATTCTTATTTTTTAGCTCACTTGGCATCCCCTGTCTTTATTCCTGATGTCCTCTTTGATCAGTAATGAAATTCCATTTTACTAGACATCTTTCTGCCTTCTAACATCTGCACCGTCTTAGAGTACGAGGCTTGGCCCTTACCAAGTGTTACGCGGTAACCACACGTACTTACAAAAGGAGACATGGGTTCGGGTGGCTATTGGAGTGGTGCCGCCTTCGGTTCAAATGTGAGCTCCACCATTTAGTAACAGACTAACTTTAGGCAAATTATTAACTGCTCTGAGTTTCAGAATACCTGTTGGTAAAATGAAGATAATACCTGTCTCATAGATAAGAAAAACAAAACACTCATGTGTCTGGAACATAGTACCATAAATTACCATTTCTTTGTGTTTTGTCTGCCCACCACTTTCCTTCTTTACAAGTTGCCCCGTCAGACTGTCACTTCATTGTCCTTTGAGATCCACATTGAGCCAGGGTTGGTGGCGCATGCCTATAGTTCCAGTACTTGAGAGGCTGAGGCCAGAAGAGCTCCTCAAGTTTGAGGCCTGCCTAGGCTACATAGTGAGTTCAAGGTCAGCCTGAACTACATATTGAGACTCCTTCTCAAAAAAAAAAAAAAAAAAAAAAAAAAAAACCACCAGATTGATAGTCATTGCTCCTCATTGAGCATCTGCCCTTGGACCAGTAGACATCTCAACTTTAGGGCTCTGAGTGGACCAACCCTCCCTTCCTCCATTTCTCCTTTCCTCTTCTCAGACTCCTCCCCGTCCCACCTCAGATTCATCAAAGAAACAAAGCTGCTCAGTGCGGCTCTCTGACCTGTCTCCCATGCCTGAAACCAAGGCTTTCCCTGGCTTTCCTTCCTTCTCACCTGCCTTATCAGTACATTCTCCCCCGGAAGCCTCTGGTTCAGGTTTGTCGGATGAGTCTGTTACGGTTTTGCATTGTGGCCCCTAGTCCTGGGAGGTGTTGATTGAACCTCCTAATTTACAGGGTCTCACGTGTCAGATCTGTCTTTCCAGCGGCCATCAGTTGCTGTTATCTGCAGGGCTCTTTGGCTTCACCTGCTAATGATTTTGCTAGGTTCCCTGAAGTTTCATTGTTGACATCCACAGTTCATTTCAAGGATTTGAGGGAAATTGCTACACAGATTTTGGGGTTCTCTTTGGGCTTCCTCTTTTCTGTGATTACCATTTTAACATCTGGCCCCTTTAGAGACCGAAACTTGAACCTCTAGCTCCTCAGCCCAGTGAGATTGCCACTTGTTGGCTCTCTGCTATTGCTTTATGCCCTGACATCCCAAGAGACTAGAGATTGCCACCATGGGAAATTGGATACACGTAGATCCTACCTAGTTTGCTTTTCTTGTTTTCAGTCGTGTCCTCTTCAGTTTCTGCCTGCTTTTGGTTTCTAGTGATTACATATAGTTACTGTTTTAATGTCTTATCCAAAATTGTTTATAGTTATAACATGGAGGTTAGGACAATGTAAGCTATCCCACCATTACTAGACCAAGAGTTGTCTGTAAGGTTTTGCACTTGCCAATAACATAAATAGTTATCATGGAAACAGGACCTAGTATTTTGGATTCCATATTACCTATGTTGAATTTAAGTGATACTAGAATATCTAAATGAAAAAGTCTTACAGAAAGAAATATGAAACTAGAATTCAGGTGAGAGTTAAGGGCAGAAACAGCCTTCTCTGAACTGTGAACACCTGTGAACACCTCAACCTTTGGGGTTCCATAGAACCCTTTTGTAGTATTACTAAAAGGAACCTTACATAGCAATAAGTCCAGCATTTTTAGACATAATCGGTAACGACCTATGATTATGTCTTTTTGTTTTGTTTGTAGGACTGGGGATTGAACCCAGGGCCTCGTGCATGCTAGACAAGTACTCTACCAGCCTTCATGATCAAGTCTTGAGGTCTGTTTAGTGGGTTGCAACCAGCATTTCTGAAAAATAATATAGAAGTGAATAGAAAAACATTTCAAAATACATTTCCTGAAGTAAAAAGTAAGCACCTATTGTTTTTGTGCATACACACACATACAGACACCGAGTCACAATGTGAAATGTAGACCATAGTAAAAAACGTTTGAAAAACACTTACATGCAACCTCCTTATTTGGAGAGTTTAGAGAAATTGAAATGTGTACCCACAGTAACTCATGAGTCAGCCAAGCACTGGGTCAGGGAGAGAACCTGAGTCTGTCAGCGCCTAGACTGGTGCTTCTGCTGTATCGCCGCAGCTGAAGCCAGAGGCACAACCCTGGAGCCCTTCTGTGTAAGTTGACTTAGAATAACAGAAAGTGCTGTGGTAGAGAGGCCAGAGCAGGCTGCAGGTGGAGGAGTGCAAGTGAGTGACACACGGCAGAGGTTCAGGAGAGGATCTGGACCACAGAGAGACCTGCCATGGCAGATGGGTGGAACCGGAGGGCAGAGGCTTGGAGAGTGTTACAGAGAGTTGAGGAGGGAAGTGATGATAAGGATATTATAGAACTTTCTTAAAAGTTTGAGCACTGATTGCAGTGGAGTAGCAGAATCTGAGAAATTCTTCTGTTTTGTTTTTCGCCCAAGGTAAGAAAACTTGCTGGGGATGTAGTTCAGCGGTAGAGTACCTGGATTCAAACCCTCATTGAAAAAAGAAAAGAAAGAAAAAGAAGAAGAAAAAAAGTATGCACAGATTTGAAGGCACACTTGACAATTCAGAGTTCCTAGAAATCTGATAGTCAGGATTTCTTTTCATTGCAAATATGTGAACATGATATCTCAGTAGCAAAAGTTGGTGTTCAAGCTTAGACCGACATGTGGGTCCCACATCCTCTTTGGATGTAGCCAAATGGATGCATATTAACTAGTGCTTATATGTGGCACTGTACCATGCTTTGGAGATAACCAGAGAAAACTATCCCCCCCACTCATATGAGCAGGTGCAGATCAGCTGAAGAGACAATATGTAAAAATATGAACATTGAAATATAGAAGTATAGAGCATAGACAGTAAATGTTCTGAATGATCAAAAGGGAGAAAATCAGTTTTTACCTCAGCTATTAGAGAAGACTTCAGGGAAACAGATGTTTGAGCTTGGCTAAAACTTAAAGGGAAAACAGGGTAGATGAAGCAGGGAGAACATTTCTAGTAGGGGGAACACGAGAGCACAGATGAAGAGTTGTGAGGACAAAAATTTGTGCGGAAGGTGATGAGAAATGTGGAGGGCTCGGGGTGGGGGAGGAACTGGACTATAGAACTCCTAGAAGTCAAACGGCCTTTGGGATGGGTCTGAGGAGGAAGTCAGAGCTGATGTGTGCATGGCAATGTCATACACGTCTTAGATGTCACCACTGAAACTGAGCAGATGACTTCTCTGAGGAAAAGAATACCTGAGAAAGGAGCAGCGAATGGAGCTAAGAAAGGTCCAGTTAAGGAGGAGCAGCAGGAGGGAGGTTGGAAGAGGGAGGGATGAGGCAAGAACATTTGAGAAGTCAGGAGAAAATCTGCGAATTCAAAGAGGAAAGAGCCAGTACTTAATTGCCATGGGAAATCAAGGATAACACGTGACCCTCTTTGTAAAGGATATTGGTTGACTGAGAATTTCACCAGAAGAGTGAGAATACAGAGTTAACTGCAAAGAATTTAGAAAGCCACCTGGGAGTGAGGTCTTTGAGGGAGGATGTGCAGACCACTCTTTCAAGACCTTTTGCAAAAAAAATGTGACTCTAGCTGAAGGGGGCAGAGTTGAACAGTTTCCATGTATTTACTTTTTAAAATCAAGAAGTCAGAGCAATTCACTTTCGAATTCTCCCTCCTCGTTCCAAGTAGCTATCTGTCATCTCTCTTTTCCCCCTTTACCACCTTCGAATAAATTGTCTTCTTTTATTTAAAAAAATAAATCAGGAAGTCATTGTTTGTGGATGAATTGATAGGCAAAGGAAAGAGAAAGAGTAAAGGTGCAGAGGCAGGAAGAAATTTGCATGGGATCATAACTCTTAAAGTGTTAAGAGATCATTGACACTTTAGAGACAGTAAAGCACTTCAGAGATTAGAATGCTCCAGTTCATGAAACAGCATACATGAAGACCTTCTTCCTGTGACTATGATTTGTATTCTTAAATCATGCTGTTTTCATCCAAACCTTTCATCTAAATTATTTTTACATCACATTCTATTATTGAGGAAGGAATATTGGTCTGGGGAAAATCCCAGATCTTTGTGAAACAAGAGGCAATAAGGAGAGGCAAGAAATGGAGGTGAAATAGGAGAGTATGTTTTCTGGACTCTTTTCCTCTATATGAACCTGAAAATGTTAAAGGGTGCAGAGGGAAGAGGGTGAATCGAGGCAGCTAACTTGCAGTATCATGGCATGTCCAGGTGGAAACTCAGACTCCTGACCCATCTACCCTGACTCCAGAGTTGGCCAATTTAATAATTCCTGAGAAACCAGGAAGGGCCCGTGACTATGCATTAACATCATCAGATTGCCAGGCCTGTGGGGATGACAGCGCTACTGGTCCTATCTGGAAGGGAGATACATGTTTGCATGCCCGGCTTCATAGCATAGCTGGCTTCACAGAATCAAGAAATCCCCTTCTCTCTACTTGTAAGCTGAGAGAAGACAGATTGATGAAATATATTGTATTTCACTGAATCTAAAATATCATCTATTGTAAGACACTGCAAAAATTGAATTCTTTCTCTTACCATTAGAAAACTGCTAATTAAACTATGACATGCTGTTAATTTCAAAGACATAAAAATGGAGGGGTTACCTTTTAGTGTATGTTGAAATGTGGAGATATGTCTAATTTCACTTGACCTACAGCAACACTAAGACAAAATATATGTATATGAATGACTTCCCCTGGTTCTTTCTACAGTGCTTTGTGAACACTGAATTCATTGTCTTCTGCTCTCCAGGGCCACCCTGGTTCACCTCCGAAAGACTGAAACCTGATTTACTCCTGTGTGTTGGTTTTAGGTAGAAACTAAATACAGTAGTTAAGGCAAATAAAGGTTAAAGTATTTAGTGATTTTAAAAAATCTTTGTATGTTTTCTGTCAAGATCATAGAGCAATGTTAGAGCCCTCTACTCACTGTCATTTATTAAATGCAGTCGCTGTGTTAAGTACTGTTACTAAGTACACATTAGGTATATGACAGTCCAGTGGGGTGTAAGCTGCATTACAGTAGAGAGTGAAGATGGTGTTTCCAGACTCTGATACAGGATTTGGCTTGTAATAGGCCCTCTGTAAAGATTTGTTGTCAAGGGAAATGATCGGTTTTAGTGCCCAGAATGTACATATCAAAAGATAACTTGCAGAGGTTATTTTGTCCTTCACTTGGGAAGTGAAGTGTAGAGAAAAGAGAACTCCGTGGCCAGAAAAGCCTCCACAGAGAAGCTGGAACTTGAGCCTTAAATGACAGATGGTGAGCAGAAAGGGTGGAAAAAGT
This sequence comes from Hystrix cristata, assembly GCA_004026905.1. Classification (NCBI taxonomy): domain Eukaryota; kingdom Metazoa; phylum Chordata; class Mammalia; order Rodentia; family Hystricidae; genus Hystrix; species Hystrix cristata. The sequence goes on along the minus strand of PVJO010005598.1, from coordinate 90,161 downwards.
ACAGAGCCAAGCTGGACTTAGGAGGTGAAGGAATTATGAGGAAACGGATCATTAAATCATGTTGCTGTAAGTTTCATGATAGCAAGTGCCAGCTCTCTGGGCTCTACGACAGGAAGTGACTACCTGGGTGAGTTCTAAGGCCTCACATACTAAGTGACGCCACTGAGGCACTAGTTAGGGTCTGGTGGGCTTAATACCAAATTGACGGTCATACATAAAGGATGGGAAATCACATACAGTTTTAGAGGTGGAAGTGAGCAAAGAGGCCCAACCCCTTTGTTACACACACAGAGAAACAGTGGTCCAGAGAAGGCCAAGACATGTCCAGGACCACCCGGGGGGAAGGGGGAGATGCGTGACCTGTACTCTGAGTGCTTTATTCACTATACCCACTTCCTTCTCATGATCTAGCAGCAGCTCCACTGACATCCCCAGAAATCAAAGCCAAGGGAGTGATAAGGGACTTTTCCCATATCTTAGATTTAATCAGATTTTACCATCAAAATATCAGAAATCACTTGAAGCATCCTTATTTCGAGAGATTGTGTTCACCCTTTTAAATACATATAACCAACCCGGGCATGGTGGTGCATACCTGTAATCCCAGCATTCAGGAGGCTGAGGCAGGAGGATCACTGTGAGTTTGAGACCAGCCTGGACTACATAGTGAGTTCAAGGCTGGCCTGAACTATATATCAAGACCCTATCTCAACCTCGCCCCCAATAAAATATTTTTTATTAGTGTATATATGCAATACATGATGAATATATCCATGTAGGGTATTTGGTACGTGTACATATCACATCTTGATCCTTTTCACTTCCCCTGTTCTATTTTTTTTTTAATTTTTATTTTTTACCAAGAACATGCATTGGTACATCGTATACATAATGATCCCGTTTATCATGGTTATTTTGTACCTATACATGATGTATCTCGGTTCCCCCCTTCCCCACCCCTCCCTTCTGTACCCCCCCCTTTCCTTACTTACAGCAGGCTTATTTACATTTTTCCATTTTTTTCCCTTTCTTTCCCTTTTCCATTTCTTTCCCTTTTCCCTTCCTTCTTTTTCCCTTCTAGTTCTCCTCTCTTTTGAATATTATCTTTCTTTTACCTAATATCTATTATGCCTCTTTGTCTTTGTGTACACTTATGGTTTCTCATATCGGAGAAACAATTTGATGTGTACTCATGCGTGACTGATTTATTTCCCTTAAGAGTATGTTCTCAAGGTGCATCCATTTACCTACAAATGACTCTAGTTTATCCTTTTTATGGCAGAGTAGTACTCCATCATGTAGAAAAACCACATCTTCTTTAGCCATTCCTTAATTATTGGGCATTTGGGTTGTTTCCAAGATTTAGCTATTACAAATTGTGTTGCTATGAACATGGTTGTGCATATATCTCTATGGTATGAGGTTTTCAATTCTTCTGGGACGATACCAAGCAGGGGAATAGCTGGATCAAATGGAACCTCTAGATTTAGTTTTTTGAGGAGTCTCCATACTGATTTCCATAGTGATTGGACTAGTCTACATTCCCACCAACAGTGGAGAAGGGTACCTTTTTCCCCACAGCCCCACCAGCACTTGTTGTTGGTTGATTTCATGATAATAGCTATTCTTCTGGAGCAAGATGGAATCTTAGTGATGTTTTGATTTGCATCTCTCAAATGACCAGTGATGTTGAACATTTCTTCATATGTTTATTTGCCATTTTTATTTCTTCATCTAAGAAGTGTTTATTCATTTCAGATGCCCATTTTTGGATTGGGTCTTTAAATTTGGGAGAGTTGATTTTTTTTTTTTTAGTTCTTTATATATTCTAGGTGTTAGACCCTTGTCTGAGGGCCAGCTGGCAAAGATTTTTTCCCAGTCTGTGGCTTTTTGTCCTGCTCTATTAATGATTTCTTTTGCTGTGCAAAAGCCTTTTAGTAGGATGAGGTCCCAAGCACTGATTCTTTGTATTATTTCCTGTGCAGTCTGGGTTCTGTTCATAAATTTTTTTCCTACCCCTATGTCTTTGAGAGTTCTTCCTATTCTCTTCTGCAGTAGGTTTAGTGTTTCTGTTTTAATGTTCAGATCTCTGACCCACTTCGATTTTAGTTTAGTACATGGTGACAGACATGTATCTAGTTTTAATTTTCGACATGTGGCCAGCCAATTTTTCCAGCACCATTTGTTAAAGAGGCTATCTTCCTTCCAGTGAGGGTGTTTGGCTCCTTAGTCAAAGATGAGGTATTTAAGTGTGTTTAGAGTTGTTTCTGCATCTTCTAGCCTGTTCTGTTGGTCCTCAGGTCTGTCTTTGTGCCAGTACCATGCTGTTTTTATCACAGAAGCTTTATAGTATAATTTCAGGTTGGGGATTGTGATGCCCCCTGCCTTGCCCCTGTTGCCCAGGATTGTTTTCGCTATTCGTGGTCTCTTCTGGTTCCAGATAAATTTCATGATTGTTTTTTTCTACTTCTGTGAAGTATGTTAATGGTATTTTGATTGGAATTGCATTAAATCTGTATAGTAATTTAGGAAGTATGGCCATTTTCACTATTATGGTTCTTCCTACCCAAGAACGTGGTATGTCTTTCCATTTTCCGATAGCCCTTTCAATTTCCTTTTTTAGAGTACTGTAGTTTTCAAGATAAAGATCTTTTACTTGCTTTTTTTAGATAGATTCTTAAGTATTTCATTCTTTTGGATGCAATTGTGAAAGAAATATCTTCTGTTATTTCTTTCTCAGTGAGTTTGTTATTTGTATATAGGAATGCTATTCTCTATTCTATTTTGTATTACCTTTTGTTTCATAAATTTATGCATTGTTCAACTAGATTAATTTATGCATAGGGAAATAACTTTAAAAGACTACCTAGTTTAACCCCACTTGTTTTTGCTATTCCTGAAGCCCACACTGATGAAATTACTCACCAATAAAACAAGACTCAAGAAAGCTTTAGGGGGTGTTTCAGCTTTCTCTATCTTTACCCCATCTCCCAGTACTTTTCTTGGTAGCTCTCTATTAAAGATTATAATTTTTATAATTAAAACTTTAAATCAGATCCACCCATGGTGGGGGTAGACAGTTGTAAAAGATGTTAATTATTATATGAGCAAATGGAAAGAATAAATATAAACCAATATCTGAAAAATGTCTGACTTTACTGGAAAATGTCTGATTTAGAGTAGGATAGAAAAATAGCCAGAAGGTCAAGTAGCTGAACATATTTTGAGGCCTCACTGTAATGTTATTAAGACTAGAAATACAATGCAAGAAACAGCCACGCTGCTAGAAGAGGACACACGACATAGAACGGTCCTTGCCGGTTAACCAGGAGCTCAGGCTCAGGCTGTGCTGCCTGTTTAGGTGTGTGGTCTTGGGCAGGCCAGTTCATTTGTGGGCACCCTGTTTCCTCATTTGCAGAGTGAGTCCAGTTATACCTTCTCTGGAGAGACTCGGGAGTGTCAGGTCGCGAGGCAGAGGTAGTTAGAAAATGAACTTTTCATGAAAAGTTTTATTGGCTGATATATAATCAAAATTTGGTTATTAATATTTTATTTCTAAGCATTTTACAAAAACTATCTTTGCCCTGTTGATAATTTTACTTCCATCTAAAGATAAAAAGAATGCTAACCAGATTTGTGTGTATTTGCAGTTGCTCCTAGGATTAAACTTCTTTCCTGCAGCATAGGAAGCTGCAGGCTCTCACAGATAGGCACTAAATTCTAACTTCCAGGGTCTAACAGGAGACCTGGAAAAGAAGAGAAATGGGGTGCCAGGAGCAGTGCAGGGAGGCCGAATCCCTCCAGGCAGATTTTACTGCAGGCTGCTGGGATGCAGCAGTCGCTTTGCAGAAGCCCCAGGGAAAGGTTTGTCAGCTCCTGTTTAGATTTAGGACCATTAATGTAGTGGATGCATCAGTGAAGTTTGGTGGTCTAAGAAGTCTACTGTGAACCCCGCAGTCAGTGGCCAAGAGCTGAAAATTTTATGGAGAGTCAGACCAACTGCTTCCAAAAAGAAGTTCGTGGGGGCTGGGTGGGCTGATCTCAGCGACAAGGGAATACGGAAAACCAGGAGTTATGATTCCTTCAAGCAGGGAGACGGCGAACATATTTCCAGGGACAGCTTCCTCTCAGGGTTTGCTATCAGGATTGCTTCTGGGTACTGTAGATTGCTAAGCATGCGATTGTGATTTTGCTGCTTTTTCTGCAGCCTGTTATTTCAGCAATGTTTTACCTTTTTTTTTTTTTAATCAGTTTAAAGGAATTGGTGCAGGAAAGAAACCTCAGATTATTAAAAACTGAAGAAAGAATTTGAAATGGATGAACAGGTTGAGAGTAGTCTGTTAATGCTAGATGAGTCTTATAGCACATGTCCTTTTTTCTTTTTCTTTGTCATTATTATTACATGTTCATCATGAAAATACTAAAAAGAGGATAAATAAAAAGAAAGGAGGAAAATAAAAATTTCTACACCTTCAACACTTTTAGAATATTTTTTCCTAGCCGGGCATGGTTGCACACACTTGTAATCCCAGCACTCAGGAGGCTGAGGCAGCAGGGTCTGCATGAGTTCGATGCCAGCCTGGACTACATAGTGAGTTCAAGACCATTCTGGACTACACAGCAAGACCCTGTCGCAAAACAAAACAAAACAAAACAAAAAAAACCCTAAACTGACAAATAAAAATATTTTTTCCTTTTTAACAAAATCACTTTCATAAACTGTTCTGCATCTCAAGTTTTCAACACACATTAGTTGTCTTTTCTGTATTAATAAATAAGAGTCTATATGTGAATTGCTGTAATAGTATCCTATTATATGGACATGCTATCATTTCTTAACCCAGGCTCTTTTTGAGGTAATTTTGGTGTTTTCTCTTTGGGTGATATACCTAAGACATTAACGAACATCTCTGTGCATATATATTTTATGTGCTTGTCCAATTATTTACATAGACTAAATTCCTAAACGTGTACCCAGGCATTTAATGAGTTTTTTGTTTTGTTTTTTTAGCCTGGGGATGTGGCTCAATGGTGGAGCACTTGCTTAGCATAATAAGGCCCCCCCATAAAGCTTGTGATTTTTTTTTTTAAACTAGAGAAAGTGTTAAAGATCTTATCTACTCTCCCATTCCTCTTTGCTTTTAATTTTTAAAATTAAAGGACAAGATTTAATTATGTGAAATCATTCACAAAATTTCTACCATAAATTATCTAGAATACTGTTGAATTCTGTGTGACACTACTCAATTCAATTCTGTCAGAAGGGTTTGTAAGTTCCGTTATACTGAGTGGATTTAATAGGTAACAGTCATAGGACTGCGTATCATTATGTTCCAGTACATCGTCATGCATGGTGTTATGGGGGGCCAGGTGGGTTAGAACGTTAGTTTGAGTTGTGCTTTGGAATTGCTCTGCTTCAGCACTAGCCATCATCACTTAGAAATGGAGTTCTAGATCCCAACTCACAGGACTTGGGTGCCCGGGGAAACACTAGAGGCAGAACAGCCACAGGCAGGGCGGCTTAGCAGGGTTCTGCCACTTCCTGGGCCAGCTACTTTGGATTTTTGCCTGTCAGTAAAATGGGATGACCGGAGGAAAAAAATGGATTGACAGTAGGATCTTTATGAGGAGTGTTTGTAAAGTGCCTAGAACAGTGTTTACCACACAAATAAGTGCCATGTAAATATGTGTTTAAATTAAAAGCTAAACAACGCTCCCTTAAGTAGAGGGAAGCAACAACTCCGAAGCTCACCCATCATCCAGTAAAGAAGCCACAGGAGCTGACCATGTGATTCCAGAAGCAGTGGGAAGGACGCTACCATAGTTGTCTTCTCTCAGATTGCTTAAAACTTCAATAGAGAGGTGTCTTAGTTAACATGACACATTTTTCTTAAAAATGACTATGTTCTTTTGTGATGTTCTGTCACTGACGGCCTATTATACAGTCTTGTGAGTTGTGTCCTTGAATTCCATTTCTGGGTTTTGGTGGCTAGTGATGAAGCAGGGCACAGCTCAGACTAATCTTTGAACCCATTTGGCCCACCGTTTAACATTGTGCACAATGATGTATTTGAACATAATGGCGTGTACTCATATGACTATTTCTATTAAACTCACTCTGTATTCTATCCCCAGCACTGAAAAAAAGTACTGATTGAGCTCAAGTCCCCATTGATCTCAGCTTCTACCCCAAAGCCCAGACCCTTCCCTGAGTGATGAAATTCTGAGTGCTCAGACCTTTTCTGAGTACTTCCATGTTATATGTACAAACAGGTGTGGATGTTCTCAGGTTTTCCTTTCTTTCATTTCATTTTTCCTTCAATTCTTTCATTTTTCCATATTCTTCCTTTTTGCTCATTTTCTTACAAAAATGGCATATTGTACAACTTTCTTCTCCCCTGATACCTTTCAAGTGTAAATGTTTGTTTGCAAGATATGAGGGGGCTCCAATTCCTGTGAGTTACTCTTGCCTTCTCCGTTTTGGCTGTACTGGGACCAAGGAGCTGAGATCTGCTGCTAGCTGATGGCTTGAGGATTAGGGACCTGTAGTAAAAGGTCTGGGGTTCCTTGGCAAAGCCAAGTGAGCAAAGTGAGGGCACTGCCCAGCCAGGAGGGGAACTCCGCAGAGAGGGCCTGGAAAGCTAAGTGTTCACTCCACAGTGTTGTTCTTATTGCTGGGTTTGGAGTAGCCTTGCCAATCTTCCCTGAAAAGGGCATTCTCTCAAAACACACTTTAGCAAGGAGTAGAAAAAGTAAGAAATCCTAATCTTGGTTTAAAACTCCTGAAGTGAAATTTTGAGGGTGTTAGTGTCACTGGACAGAGCCTGAGAAGGTTACCAAAGCTTGATTAGGAACCTAACCCACCCCACCCGTAGGTAGAATAGAGTTGCAAGTTGGCTAACTGGTCGGTCCCAGAAAAAGAATTTTCGGGATGTGTCAATAAGAGGCTTGAGAAGGGTTTTTTGTTAGGCAGAAATTTTAGTACACACTCAAGAGTGAAGTCTGGGCATTTAGAGAGATGAGACACATCGTTTCCTGGAACAAGGAACATTTATTTTTGTTTTATTTTATTTTAATGGTACATTTTAGATGTACCTAGTGATACCATTCATCATATGGGATTTGTACCTGTATATGATATATCTTGTTGCTTCATTTTTTCCCATTCCCCGCCCCTCCCTTCACCTGAAACTAGGAACATTTATGCTTCTCTTGAAGGGGTAGAAACCCCAGGAAAAATGTGCCCTCTCCCCAGGGAAGGGTACTGGCCCATTCTATAGGAATGGGCCCAGTTTTTTTGTTTTGTTTTTTGGTTCTGTTTTGTTTTTTGTTTTTAGATAGGTAAACATTCTCTAGATTCTCTCAACCTGTTTATCTTAGAATCAGGTTCCTGTTCTTTACTTTCTCAATTGAGACATTTCGTGGACTTTCAATATCCCTGGCAAATTTTGGGTGTAATAGGTCTGGAGAGAAAGAAGCCTAAATTTAAGCAAAGGAATGCTGATACGGATCATCTTGGGTAACTTCTCCTGGGTCCTGGAAGTTGCAGTCTTTATAAACTGCAACCTTTAGTTATGATTTCGACTCCTTTCTGCCTATCTTTTGTTTATTCTATACCACCTCTTTAGGACTAGGAAGACCACTCTGCGACGCCTAGGTCTGGTAGGGGAGGAATCCAGTTCCATCCTTTAGGATTAGCCGGGCAGTGAGGGCTTGGGGGCCTTAGGGGAGATTCATATGGAAATTGAGAGGGCAGTGCCGACCCTATTCAGAGGGCCCTGGGAGATTGAGTCGCATTCCTGAGCTCTGGGAAGGTCCCCGCCGCCCGTCCGCCTCGCAGACTCTCCCAACCACTCCTCCGCCTGCCCCGCCCGGGCGTGCAGGTACCTGCTGGGGCACCGAGGCCTGGGGAGTGCTAGGCTTGGGACCTTGTCCCGAGCGCAGGGATGTTCCCCAGCGGGAATGCCGGCCTCCCCACGCAAGGGAAGACGACTCTGGCGTTGCTCTTCATCTCTTTAAAGAGTGTGGTAGAGTTGCAGGCAACTGTGGGTTAACCGACCACCAGACTCCCTTCCTCGGGGCGGTGGGAAGTGGACCTGGGGATACGGCGCTAACCTGAGAAGGAACGACCTTGGGGCGGCTGGAGGAGGGTTGATGGTGGTCAGCAGCAACCAAAAACTCTACAGCTAAGTGTTGGGTCATGAAAGTAAATCCGTGCAATCAGCCCAGCTCCTTAACTCCTGCAGGGCCATCCTAGGAAGAAAGTTGATCTGTACATTTTATTGATAGGCTGATTCTGGGCCTCAGTTTCCTCTCTGGGCTTGCCCATCCCCACATTTTATTGTTCTCACAGAATTTTAAACTCCATGCACATGGCATTTTTCTGCGTAGTGGGTTTTTACCTTAATATGGTGCAGACCGCAATTTCTAGCACATTATGGGAAAAGGATTTACCTTTTGTTATTACCTTGCTTAATTCCCTCAGTCAGTCTACAAAGCCGGTATTATTTTCCTCATTTTACAGATGAGGAAATTGAGGCCCAGAGGTGAACTTTTCCAGGGCTCCCCAGCTGAGCAGTAAGGAAGTGCAAGATTCAAAGCCTGTGCCCGCAGTAGCTTGCAGAGTGTGCAGGCCACTTTCTCTCACTTGGTTGTCCCAGGTACTGAAATTTTATTTACTTACATGTTTATTTGCAGTGTTGGGGGTGGAGCCCAGGGACTCATGCATACTAGGCAGACGCTTTACCACTATGTTACATACATCCCCAGCCTACTAAAGTTTTAGATCAGACTTTTTTCTTAGCATGTATGTGAAACAAAGGAAAAACAGTTTTACATCTCAGCCAGATACTTTTTATTTGACCTAAAACTGTACTTGAAAACTTGCTTTGAGTGTTAATTATGTTTATGGAATCCAGAGGTCAGGTCTTTTCAGAAACACCTGGAGTTTTGTTACAACTGCAAATACCCAGGTTCTTCAAATAGGAACTGATTCGAAGAGTCAGATTCTCAGGGGTGGTAACCAGGAAAACTGTCCCACATGGGTTTGGGGTTTGTTTCTTAAAGGTTTTAAGGCTGTTCAAGAGTTTATTTAAAAAAAAAAAAAAAAAAGACATGCTGGCAGTTTGGGAGAATTGTTATCATTTCTGTTTCTTGCTTGTGATATAAAAATATTTGTCTCTTCAGTACTTTTGGCTTCCAGTTGATGAGTAAGTGCTTCCTGGGATTTTGTGTTTTCAACTACTGTAATTAATAGAACTTTGATTTCTGGGAGGAAATATTTTCCAGGGAATTTTTAAGGTTTGAGCAAATAAACTCTTGCCTTTTCCACTTGAGATTCTAGGCTGTGGAAGCAAAATGATGCATGATTAAGTACATACGATTTGGATTTAAATATGTTTAGGTTGCAATTCCAGAACCACCATTACTTGCTGTATAACCTCAGACAAGTTGGTCTGTCTCTGAAAGCCTGTGTTTTCTAACATTAAATGGGAGTATTAATAGCTACTTTAAAGTTCTGGTGCGAATATTAAATGAGTGTGGGGATATACTCCTGAATGCCTCATATGTGGTAGGAATTCAGTAAATGTTCTTTTCCAGAGTTTTCTAGTCTTGTGAAAAATGAGTTTCTTTTCTCGACACTAATGAGATCGTCTTTGGGACTAAGAACTTATTGCTTTGAAATAAAGATGTTTTAAAGCTAGTCCATTAAAAATAAATTTTGTAGGGCTAGGGGATGTAATTCAGTAGTAGAGTGCTTGTCTAGCATGGGGGAAGCCCTGGGTTCCATCCCTAGCACTGCAATAAATAAATTGTGTATATGTTAACAATTAATTTGAAATCATAGAATTATGCATGAAGTTTGGCCATTTGTTCTACCAAAAAAAAATGTTTAAGATATTTCTCCATTGAACCTCTTTAAAGTTTTCTGGGGGAAGGGGCGTTGAAATAGGGTCTCACTATATAGTTCAGACTGGCCTTAATTCACTGTATAACCCAGGCTGGCCTGGAACTTGTGGCAGTCTTCCTGCCTCAGCCTCCTGAGTGCTGGGATTCCAGGCATGTGCCACCACGCCTAGTTTAATTTTGTTTTGAATAACACCAAATTTACAGAAAATTGTAGTAGTACAAAGAACTTCTTGTATACCCTTTAATTTAGCAGCATTTAACATTTTGCCATGTTTTCATTTTCATTCTTTTTAGTTTTGTTTTTAGGGTCTTTTGTTGTTGTTTTGTTTTACCCCCCTCAGTTATCTGAGAATACCTTGCATGGGTCAGTGAGTGTGTATTTTGTGATACTGAGATTCAAAGCCCAGACCTTGCATGTACTGGGCAGCTGCTTTACCAGCTCATTCAATGTGTATTTTGCATGAACATGGATATGCTACTGCATGACCCTCAATAGATTTGCCATTTCAGGAAATTCAAAGTCAGTTTAGTCATTTATCCACAGCCTGTATTCTATTTTTATCAGTTGCCCTGGTTGTGTCCTTTGTAGCAATCCTTTCCTCCAAATTGGGGTCTAGGACAGATCACAGTATACATTTAGTTGTTACTGCTTTGGTGATATTTAACTTCGAACTATTCTTCAGGGTGTATACGTTGTGTATTTTATGAAATTGACATTTCGAATACTGCAAATCCTCAATTTGAGTTTGTTTTCTCAAGATTCATTTTAAATTATGCATTCATGACTGGTGTACTGTGTAAGGGATATTGTGTTGTTTTCAGATGTGACATTTGGAGGCACACGATGCTTGTCTCTTAGCGGTGGTGTTGATTACTGGGTCATGGTGTCGTCTGTTTTTCTAGTATGTTCATAGTCATGATCTTTTTTTCATATTTATAATAAGTAATTCAAAACCATACATATATCCTAATCACCTAATTACCATTCAACCCTACCAACAACACAGGAATCATCAATTGATGATTTGTATCTGAACCAAATTGTATTGTAGTTGCAAAATGGTTATTGTCTAACTCTTATTTTCTTCTAATATTTGAGTTGACCTGTCATAAGACAGAGCCTTCTTCCTCCCTTTTATTTATTCATTTATCTATCACTAGTGTGAATTTATATGGCTCCTCATTTTGTTCAGTGAATTTAATCACTTGCTATGTTTACTTGTACTTACTTTGCTGCCCAAATTGCGCCCAGCCGGACCGGCCCTGTCATGGCCCGTCCCCTTCTTGGCACTCCTTGCTTTCTTCCACAAGGTGTGTCAGGCTCATCCCCGACCTTCCCTGCACCAGCCCTGAGATTAGCCATTTTTCCAAAGAACTCTGCTTCCTTTTATTGGAGAAAGGTTTCCAGAAACCAGAAGCTGCGTTGCCTTCTTTTTGAAACATTGAAAAACTTCCTAAATCTTTAGAGAAGGGGCAGCAGGGAAGTTTTTTTGGAGAATAAAATCTGTTGTGAAAAACTAGCTCTCCATAGTAGTATGAACACTTGTGTTTTTTTCTTGTAATTATACTTAGTCTTAAGGGATTTAAAGGAACCTAGTACTGTAGAGATTGCTTGTTTCACTGTCAAATTTTTTTCAATTTTTTTTTTTAGCGTTTAATTTTTTGGGGGGAGGTGCTGGGGCTCAAACTCAGGACCTTGCATTTGCTGTACTCTACCACTGAGCTAAATCCCCAACCCCTAATGTTTATTTTAGATGAGCAAACCTGTCCCATCTTCTTAAGTATTTCTCATCCTGCAGATACAACAGATAATTGTAAGAGCTAATGACAAAATCAATATATATTTCTTTTTATTTTTAGAACCATGCAGTCTAGCTCAGGAGTTTCTTTTAATTGAAGAACTTCAAATTTATAGTATTTCGTATCTGTCTCCTAGGACTTGTGAAGTAACAAAATCTGCTATGAGTTTTGATTAGTGTTTTGAATAGGGAAACCCTACTCAGTTTTTATATGTCTAATATCAGTGACTGGAAAATGATAGGACCTACCATTACCCGGATCTCAGCTGGATGATTCCTAATTCTTGTCTTCCCCTTAGCAAGTTGGCATTATTATGTTTCCCCATAATACATGTTGTATTCTTTTTAAACATGTGCTGTGTCAATTTTTTCTATATTCTAGCTTGATGTTCTGCTTCTGATATGGAACAGATTTTATATCTGGGGGTGGAACAGATTCTAAATCTGGTTAAGTGAAAACAGTTCTTTTATTATTTATTTATTTTTTTGGAGACAGTCACACTATGTAGTTCAGGCTGGCCTTAAACTCACTATATAGTCCAGGCTGGCCTCAAAGTCACTATATAGTCCAGGCTGGCCTCAAACTCTTGGTGACCCTCCTGTTTCAGCCTCCCAAGTGCTGGTATACAGGTGCATGCCACCATGCCTGGCTGCAGAATGAAAACAATTCTTGATAAAGCCCCATCCCTTTTAACCCTTTGTGCAGGGAGCTTGTAGATACACTACTTATACATTCTCTTAAAATGATCCAGCTCAGGCCAGACAGGGTGATGCACACCTGTAATCCCAGCACTCAGGCGCCTGAGACAGTAGGATCCCTGTGAGTTTGAGGCCATGTTAGGCTACTTAATGAATTCAAAGCCAGCCTGAACTAACTAGTGAGACTCTGTCTCAAAAAAGAAAAAACAAAACAAACAAACAAAAAAAAAACAAGCAGCTCCTTTGTGTGCATTGAGGTGTGGGTAATAGGAATTGAACCAGGGCCTTCAAACTGAAATACATCTGTAGTCTTTTTTTAATCTTTTGAGACAGGGTCTCATTAAGTTGCTAAATTGCCCATTCTGGGCTTAAACCTGCTTCAGCCTCCCAGAGTGCTGGGATTACAGGTGTGTGGCACCATGTTGGCAAGCCAGTTCCTTTTTAGGATAGACTTTTGAAATGGTATTGCACACATAGACATCTCTCTGCAAGGATGGCTTGCTAGGCTTCCTATCTGTTTCCTGGTGATTGACAATTGGGAGACATTTGGTTCTTGAAGAATGTCTTTTGGCTCAAATTATGAAAGAGTCCTGCTTTCACACCCGGAGCTGTTGACCAGTTCTCTTTTCCGTTCTAGAAATGACACTCCTCTCCTCACAGTCTTCATCCCTGGTGTCCCCGTCTGAGTCTGTATCCACTGAAAACCCAGAGCAGAGGATGCTGGAGAAGAGAACCAAGGTGGTAGAAGAACTTCTTCAGACAGAAAGAGACTACATCCGGGATCTGGAGATGTGCATTGAGCGGGTCATGGTGCCCCTACAGCAGGCACAGGTGGGAGACAGATAGCATGATCATGACCTGAAGGTGCTTGCTTTGGCAGCACATATACTAAAATTGGAACAATCATGACCTGAAGCATTAGGATGTGGCAGCTCTCACCTCAGAGGATTATTGGGTTTGAAATAAAGGTTGTGAGTGCTGTTGCATTTCTGTAATTACAAACTATATTGATTGGTTTCATAGAAATTTTATTAAGGAAGTGGTGGAGGAAGGAGCAGAAAATAGTTTATTTTAGTCAGCTTTCCATTGCTGTGATAAGATACCTGAGACAATAAATTTAAAAGAAGAAAAGATTATTTTGGCTCATGGTTTCAGAGGTTTCAGTCCATGGTTGGTTGGTTCTGTTGCTTTTGGGCCAGTGGGAAGGCAGAACATCATGGTGGGAAGAGTATGGTAGAACCAAACTTCTTACCACATGGTGGCTGGGAAGCAAAGAGAATGAGAAGAAGAAATCAAGATCCCAGTATCCTTCAAGGATACACCCATAAAGACCTAACTTCCTTCCAGTAGGCCCCACTTTTTAAAAGTTCCACCATCACTCAGTAGTGCCACAGGCTGTTGATCAAGCCCTTAACTCTCGGACCTTTGGAGACCACACTAAATCCAAATGATAAAATAGTTGGGTTACAGACAAAGGGTGACGTTAAAGATAGTGTTGGGGGTTTCTACTGAAGAAAGTTGTTGAAAGTAAGTTTAAAAAAAATTGACCTTGAGCAATTTAAAAGAAATTTTTTTTCTTGAGCAATTTTTGTGCGATCATTGAAGAAATGTTCCAGATACCAGTGATATGCCTATTATTTACATTTCCATGCATTTTTATGCTTTTTTTTTCCTTTTTCTCAGGTACCAAACATTGATTTTGAGGGACTTTTTGGAAATATGCAGATGGTGATTAAAGTCTCAAAGCAATTATTAGCTGCCCTGGAAATCAGCGATGCTGTAGGTATGAGCTGCTGCCAATGTCTCAGTGCTAGGTGGGATGGAGGAAGGGGTCCTTCTGATCCTGAATGGTCAAACTAGGAAAATGCTTTTTTATTATTAGTTCTGAGGTTATTTAACCCCTGCTTCTCCTTTTATTTCAGCCTGCTTTTATTTATTTATTTATTTTTTTTTGGTGCTGGGGATCGAACTCGGGTCCTTGTACTTGCAAGGCAAGCACTTTAACCACTGAGCTAAATCCCCAGCCCTTCAGCTTGCTTTTAGATATGAAGTATGTTAGCACTAAAAGTTGTAGATGTCATATTGTACAATGTTTTTCAGACTGATGGTTACAGTCATTAATGGGTCATAAGATTAATTAGAGGGTCGTGCCTGGTGTGTATTTTTTAATAAAATAGAAAGTATCAGAATGTACTGTATAATTACTTTTTAAAAAAACTATTTCCATTCCACGTATTTATTATATTCTTAGTCATGTTTTGAAATGTATGTATGTGAATCATTGTCCAAAATGTTAGAAGAACATTCATCTAGTTGGTTAAAAACAGGGGAGCTTATTGGTCATCTATTATTGTGTAACAAATCACATAGAAACTTAACAGCTTAGAAGAAAAAGCATGTAAATTTCAGGCTCTGTGGGTCAGGAATCTGAAAGTGGCTAGTGAGTGGTTCTGACTGAGGTGGTCTTATTGAGGTTGGCCTGGGCCATTGGCCTGCCATCTTCTGGGACTTCAGGAGTCACCTCCAAGAAAGCTCACTCAGTTCTTGAGGCTTAGTTGTTTGCCACACTAGACCCTTCTTATGACATGGGTGAGTCATGAGCGACCCAGAGTGAGCCAAGAACTGGAGAAAACCTGGGATGGGAGCTGCAGTGTCTTTTACAACATGATCTTGGAAGTGATACACCATCACTTCTGCTGTACTCTCTTGGTACACTGTGGGTGGGAACATCCTATTATTTTGCTGTTTTACTAGACTCGTAGTTTTATAACTTATGAGACCACCACCAGTGCAGCCATCCCACTACACACAAAATCCGGCTGAATGAAGTAAAGCTCATGTCATTTTAAGAGTTTGCAAACCTTTCCCAGAGCTCCCTCATCCAGGTTCTCTTTTTCATTCTCCACAACTGAGTTCCCACGCATGTGCCTACATTGATTGCTAGAAAGAGAAGTAGGATCGTGATATTGGCTTAGATTAAGCAGCATGTGCTTGACTTTCTGTCGCAGTGTACAACTGCAGCGTGTAGAGAATGAAAGATTACTCGGAGAGGAGATGAGACTTAGTTCAGTCACTGGAGAGGACCCAGAGGGGCTGATTCTAAAGTCTCAGGAAAACAGCAGCGAGCTGAGATCTCTACAGTTATTCATAACTCAAGGACACGGGAACAGAGACATAAAAGGAAAGCATTTGCAACCCTTGTACATAAATTTTGGTCATAGGACAAGGATAGAAAGGATTGGCCTGCTGCGTGATGTACATTAACCTCATTTAAGTAAGCTTATTGGCGGGAAGCTTATTGGAGGCCAGAGGGAACACACTGGCTGAAGCAAACATCTCTGAGAATGACTTGCTCTTAATTCTGCTGACTGTTGTCCTGTAGATTCTGCTCTACATTCTCAGCATGCATTCCAGGAGTCCTGAGGTGTTGTCCAGAAAGTTCCTTTCTTTTTTTTGCATTCTTTTCAAATACTCTTTTGGCCAAAGTCTCCCCACAGCTTACCCAGGAGAAAATGGGTGTAAGAACAACTTCAGGGTTCTGCCCTCCTGAGAGGAGGAAATGGCTGTGGGATATGAAGGGACAGTGTAACCATGTTAATGCTTCCTGAATGATTATGATACACTACACGTCTTCTAGATAGGTCACTTGTTCTCTACAACAACCCCATGAGGTTTAGGTACATCTTGTTCTATGAATGAGGAAACTGGGACTTGGAAGGAAATTTGTATAAGGTCACATGGCTAGTAATTGATGAGATTGACATTCAGACTCATATCACCATCCAAGCTCACACGATTATTTTCTGCTGTACAGAATATAGCTGTGTTTCTACACCTTCTGGATTAGTAAGAGAAACTGCCACCTGGGGGCTTGCCGTCAGTCTGTCTAGAGGGTCAGGGAGGTAACGACAGAAAAGCACACACTGCGGTGACTAGGAAGTCATGATGACCCTGCTTTAATGCAATGATGAAGCATAAAGCCCAATTTATAAGATTTTTTCAGGTACTTGAAATAAGTACCTGCAGGTCATTTATTTGAATTACAAGAAATGAGAGTTAGCTGGTGTCTAAAAGGGATTAATAAACAAGTACCTTCTAATTCTTACTATTTATTACCTGTTGTGTTCAGAGCCCTTGGGAGGTTTAGTTAACCAGCTTCCCCAAGTGACTTTTCCCCTGTGTCAAAGATGAGCCTTAGATTCCAGCTGAGGTTCATGAAGTTTGTTCTGGCAGTACTTTTACAACACACGTAGACGAAACAGGCCGGTGGCATTAGCCAGATATAGTCAGGGGGCAGATGACCTTCTGGCCAAGATGGTCTGTGTCCAGACATTATCTCAGAAAGCGGAAGATTATTCCCCTTTCTTTTAAATGTATTCAGTCCGGGTCATTTGGCAGGTGTTTCCTTCATAAAGGGAGTTTAAACTGTTCTGTTAGGATGGCCTTTGTTTTCAGGTTTGTGAGAAATGTGTCTGCTGCCATAGTCTTGTCTCCTGGAAATGTCTGGGACGGGGTGCATCATATCACTAGGGGACATAGAGCATCAGCCCTGTACATTTTCAAGTGGACCTGGCGGCCACCATTAATCTTACAATCATAAATACGTCTTTTAGAGTATATCCCCATATATATGACAACAATAAAATTGGACATTAAAATATCCATATGACCCAACCCTCCTAAGATACGACTTATGTTTGTTTTTTGTTTTTCTCCTCGTTTTTTTTGTCTGAAGTCAAACAAGGAGTTAGGGAACAAGCTGAGATATGTTGACAGTACCTGTAAAAAAAAGTGGTGGAGAGTCCCAGGAACCTAAAGACTCAGCTCAGTCTGGTGGCTCACCCTTACGAAGAGGGGTGGGAGGTGGGGCAGTGATGTGCCTGAAGGAAGGCGCCCGAAGTATACACGCTGCAGGGTCTGAGAAGGGCAAGCGAGGCAGATTAAAAGCCCTGTGAAGCCACGAGTGAGGGGCAGATTGACACAAATTACAGAAGCATTTTTTTTTTATTTTTTTATTATTTTTACCAAGAACATGTATTGGTACATTGTATACATAATGTTCATAATCAACATGGTTATTTTGTACCTGTACATGATACATCTTGGTTTTCCCCCTTTTTCCCCCCCTCTTCCCCTCGCCTCCCTTCCATTCACCCACCCCTCCCTATTTGCAACAAGTGTAGCTACACTTTACCAATTTTTCCCCTTTCATCTTGCTTTTCTTTTAACCTTCTTCATCCCCCTTTTCCCTATCTAGTTCTCTCTTTTGAATAGTATCTCTCTTTTTTCTTTACAGAAGCATTTTTTTTGACGTTTGAATTCACTTTAATATATTTTTAATTCAACTTGTGTTAATACATTTCCATAGCACAAAATTAGGTACAAAACAATCATTTAATGAAAAGCTACTTATTCTATGTCCCTAGTCATCCAGCTCTTCTCAACCAGAAGCAACCAATGTCACTACTGTCCTTGAGTCTTCTTACAAAGACAGTATGTTGTATACTAACAAGTACATGTTCCCTCTACCCTGGTTCCTCATCTCGCCCTCCCTCTTGCTGGCTTGTTTTGTTTTCGGTTTTGTTTTGTTTTGTTTTTGTGGTGCTGGGAATTGAACACAGGGCCTTGCACATGCTAGGCAAGTACTCTACCACTAAGTTATATTCATCCAATTTTTTTTTTTAACCACACAAATCCAGCACATAATTCAAACTGTCCTCAGCAGTGTGCGCTCTGAGCAGTTTATGTCACCCACAACTGGACTTTAAGTTACTTTAAACATAATCCATAGAAACAAGTACATTTTATATAATGGTCCAGGATATGTATTTGTGTACATGTTTGTGCTTAATTTCACAATATTCAATGTTTTCTGATATTTTCTTTCTATTTCATCAAAACAGTGCTGATCATGACCCATAGAGTAGATTTCATGACCCACTTTTGAGTTGTTGCCACAGTGTGAAGGATACTGGCAATTAAGTTGTAGCTTGATAGTTTGTAGTGACATGGAATAGTCACGACCAAAGAGTTTGAAGAACAGCAAATTGAGGAGTGTGAATGGTAGTGGGTTTGAACAGTGAAGGTTGGAAGAATACTGGTAGGGAAAGGGATGGGAAGGAAGCATGTAAAAGAAAAAGGCAAGAAAATATGGATTTGTAAAAATAAAGACACTGGTGGCGCAGCAATTCCAAAGTAGCCCTGAAGATCAAAAAGGAGGCAGCCCCACAGTGACTGTTGAGTTTTGGAGTAGACGCCGAAGTGGGGCTTCCCGTGAGACAGGGCAGCAGGAGGTAATGGAAGGCTTATGAAAGCACATCAGGTTTCTCTTACAGACAGGAGCTCTAATTAAGGAAATAAACTGAACCTACATAGAAACTGATTTGTGCAAGAATGGGGAATTCCTGAGGACACAATATGAGCGGAAGGGTTGGGGTCCTTGAGGGAGGGTTATGTCCAGAGACTTGTGTAAGAATAGTTACAGGGGGATACAGTAAGTAGGATTATGTTTCAAGGAGGAGAAAAGGGATGAGAGGAATCCCGCCCCTCCCCGCAGAGCACTGCAAGCTGAAGATGGAAGGACTGAAGGAACAAAGAGCAAGAGGAAAAATAATATTAGTGAGTCAGGAAATGGGCACATTCAGGCAGCAACTCCAAGAGAAATTGTCCTTTAGAAGTTTGCTTATGAACTAGTGCTCGGTGCCTAACCTGCTAACTGTGGGTCTGTGAGTGCATTTCATGGAGTCTATGAACTTGGATGGGTTAAATTTTTATTTTTACTAATTTCTAGCTGAAATTTAAGCTATTACATGAAAATTTATTAATTTGATGACTGGCCTCATTGTTTCTTATAGTAAGGTTTAACTGATGTTAAGGTTTGGCTGTGTACTTTGTATTTAGGACACTGAAAAGAGAGTTACTGATGACACTGTATGTTGTCTACTCCAAAGGACCTGTGTTTCTTGATCACCGGGCTGACCTTGAGGGAACATACAAGGTTTACTGCCAGAATCACGACGAGGCCATTTCACTGCTGGAAATCTATGAGAAGGATGAAAAGATCCAGAAGCATCTTCATGACTCCTTGGCAGATCTGAAGTAGGAGTTTTGGCTACTTCATTTAATCAGAGCCCTTTACTTCTGCTTTTTAGAAGTACCTCATATTTATGTCTAGACTTCTAGTGACAGCCATCTTATTTTAAACGCAATTGATTTATTATTATTCATCCTGATATCTAGCTTTCCCCGTTTCCATTATATATTATAGAAATCTTAAGCATCTTGTGTTTTTGTTCATTTAAATCACTTGTATCTACAGAGATGAAATATTAAGTCAGCATTTTTTAGGTAAGAAATAGCCTGGAAGATACTCTGGTCCAAATAAGTAAGTGCATAAATGAGAAGGATACAGTATTTACTCCTGACCATCAGAGGAGATTCTCCTGGTCTTAGAGAAACAAGTTATAAAGATGTAATATGTAGCTAAGTAGGTTAAAGTGACGTTAGAGGCTTACTGACTCTTTAGTAGATGAGATGTGTCACCATAGACATTCGTAAGTTTCTTTATCCAGTTGATTGTTGTCTGCCCAATAGCTATGCTTTGACCATGAGAACATTAACATCATTTCTCTAATAAGCTGTCTATTTTATTCCCTCATGTTCCCTGCCTGGTAGGAGCCTGTACAATGAATGGTAAGTCCCCTGGCTACTTGATGTACGAGCTCATTTATTCGGGGAATTTTTCCTAATCCTTAAAAGGGCTACTTTATTTTCTTGCATTGTAGACAGAAACCTACAAGATAAACTTAGCTGGTCATGTGTTTTTTTCATGCCACTTACCACCAAATAACACTTCATATAT
The DNA here is from genome assembly GCA_004026905.1 of Hystrix cristata. NCBI lineage: Eukaryota > Metazoa > Chordata > Mammalia > Rodentia > Hystricidae > Hystrix > Hystrix cristata. Next base: position 69,893 of record PVJO010005598.1, on the reverse strand, counting down.
TTGTTTATTGTCTTCTCCCACCAGGGAAGGAATTATTTTTGGTCACCATTAAATTCCCAGCACCTAGAACAGTACCTGGTATGTGCCAAGGGCCCAGTAAATAGTCATGAAACACATAACAACTCTTGGGGCACCAATGGGCCATTTATATAATGGTGCTCCCCTACAATTATATCACCTAGGACCTTGTAGGCATCTTAGTCTGTGTCAGTAGACTCTCATGATGGTCCCACAACAACAAAATCACCTAATAGTGAATTTCCCAGAACATGACCCCATTTCTCAGAACACAGTCCTGTCATTAAGGGACGTGTGACTATATTTGTTGAATGAATGAAACTGTAAAAGAACACAGCTAAATTTAGAAATAACAAATAGTATCCAGAGACCCTTGTCTGACTGAAGTTATTTTCTGCCTTTTCTTACAGGGGATGCACCAATTATATTAACCTGGGCTCCTTCCTCATCAAACCTGTGCAGAGAGTGATGCGCTACCCACTGCTGCTCATGGAGCTGCTGAATTCCACCCCAGAACTCCATCCAGATAAGGTGCCTTTAACCAACGCAGTCCTTGCTGTCAAGGAAATCAACGTTAACATTAATGAATACAAACGTCGGAAGGATCTGGGTAAGAAAAGCATAATTGCTGAAAAGGAGGTATGCCCTGAGAGAAAGCTTTCCCGCTCAAAAGAATCACTTCACCAGAGATGGACAGGGCAGGCAGTAGGTGTAATAGGACTGTGATGAAGAAATGGTAGTAAAACTTGGGGCAAATGTGATATGAATAAAAGGGCAGTAGTAATAATAAAATTATCACTCCAGGATACTGGGAACAGGCATCAGTGGTAAAGCAGTTTATGATACAGCAGTAAGAATCCCTTCCTTGCCAGGTGTGCTGATGTGTGTCTTTAATCCCAGCACTCTGGTAGGCTGAGGCAGGAGGATCACAAGTTCAAGCCCAGTCATGCATATTAGTGACTTAGTAAGACCCTGTCTCAAAACTAAAAAAGGCCAGGGGTATGGCTCAGTGGGAAGTTTCTGGGTTTGATACCCAGAACTGCAAAAAATAAAATAATTCTCTCTGCTTTCCCCTTTAGTGATGTCACCTATATTCATATACAGTGTCAACTGTGGCTTTTAGAACTCTCTGCTGTCAAGCCCTTTCTCAGTTCTGTCTCCTGATAGCATGTTATCTTCATCCTCTACAGCAACAAAGTGTACCACCCAGTCTTCCCTCTCCTACCCTTCTGCTATTAGCCGTAAACTTTTCTGTGGATTGGGCCTAAAATATGATACAGTAGTTAATCAAATAACCTAATGTACAACATTTTACTGTGTAAGATCAATCGATAGATCTTTAGACCTAGTAATTTATATATAAGAATCATTTATATATGAGTCTTACGGGGCTTGAAAGTATTACTTCCTACATTTTATTGAAGAGGAAAATGAGGCTCAAAAAAGTAAAATGAGCCACTCATGGCCATACCTTGATGACGTGGCAGGCCCAGGTGTTGGTCTCCAGGATTTTCCTGACTCATAGTCGTTAATTCATTCCCTCCATCTCTGCTGCCTTCCTCCTTGATTCTAACCTTTTCTTGGCCTAGTCTGTTGTTTGGGTGTTGTATCTGTTCATACGTTATTATTTGGATTAAAATATTGTCTACTCAGTTTTAAGCTCATTAAAGACAAGCACTAGGGCTGGGGATTTGGCTCAGTGGTTAGAGTGTTTGCCTAGCAAGCACAAGGCCCTGAGTTTGATCCCCAGTATAAAAAAAAAAAAAAAAAAAAGACAAGAACTAATTCTAGTTTGGGTTGTTAATCTAATTTTATATTCATTTTTGGCAGAATATATTTTCGGGTTGTAAGCTCATACAATTCAGCCTCAAGACAGACTGACCACTTTGACTTCCTCCTTAGTGCTCAAGTACCGTAAGGGTGATGAGGATAGCCTTATGGAGAAAATTTCCAAACTGAACATCCACTCCATCATCAAGAAATCCAACCGAGTGAGCAGTCACCTGAAGCACCTCACTGGCTTTGCTCCTCAGGTGAGATCTCCAAGCCTGAAGGCTCAGCACGTCTTTGATGGCTTTGCGGGGCTCCTTGGAGCAGCTGCTGGTGCTGACTGGCAAGTTTCCCTCCCCAGCAGCTCTTCTGGTCTTGCCAGCTGGTGGGAACAGGGCCCTGTAGCTACTGATTATGTGAATCCACCCACCCAACCCTACATTAGTGACTTGGTAAGCTGCTTACAATATACACAAAAGCAAATTAAGAGGCTCGGTTGGTTGAAATTTAATCATCATTATGGCTTTCAACACCCCTAAGGATCTTATAATCTGTTTGGGGAGACAAGTCTAAAAATGTCATATTAAGCTAGAAGGAATTTAAGAGATCACCTAGTAGGATACCTTATGTCACAAATAAGGAAACAGAAAGGAAGGAAAACGAGTGATTTGAAAAGCATTATAGCAGCAGTGCCAAGAGCAGGCCTGGTCTGCAGACTTCATTCTACTGTATGTTATCCATGGTAATGATTAGTGGAAAATACAAGCCTGAAAATATTCATTTGCTTAGTTTTACACTTTGTTCCTGACTGCTGTAGTACCTAGAAAAAGAGGAATTCAGTGAGAGCGAGCTTCTTGTGGCATGAGAACTCATCTGAGCTTTAAAGGGAGGTGGGACAGGCATGGCAGAGGGAGGGAAAGCCCCAGTCAGCAGGCCCCGGTCAGCAGGTGTGGCAGCACCCAGCACCAGGAATGAAGGGGGAAGCCCAGCCAAAGGCAGGATTTATGTCAGCAGCCGAGAGGAAGACACTTTGGAAGAAGGAGGGCCGTGTGTTTTGGTGGTCTTTCAAAGCCACAGAGTGATGTCTAAATTCAATTCAGTATGACTCAGGGAAACATTAAAAGTCTAACATTTAAATGGGAGATGTTTCTGGTAAGGATCTTTTTGCCAATAAGTTAGGTGGAGGGAAGAGTCCAAATTTGCTTACAGCACTTGTTTATTTTAAACAGATAAAAGATGAAGTATTTGAAGAAACAGAGAAGACCTTCCGAATGCAAGAAAGATTGATTAAATCTTTTATCCGAGACCTGTCCCTCTACCTCCAGCATATTCGAGTGAGTGTCAGCATCACTCTGGTTAGAAAATCCTGTCTTCTTTCCTGTTCATCTAACATACTGTTTAATGAAAGTTAAGTAATCTGGACTCAAGTGACCATTTTGCTACGATGTACTTTTTATTCTTTTAATTAGTGTGTTTGGTATATGTAATAGTTACATTCATTTTGGCTAATTGGAAAGTGTTGTGGCTTGTGTCTCCTCTTGACCAGCATTTGAATTATAGTTCCAAAGGATTAGAGGAAGTGTCACGGAATATCCTTGTAAATACACCAGTTTCTGGTCTATGTGACTCCATCTAGGGTACTAGATTTTTTGTTGTTGTTGTTGTTTTGTTTTGGGTATATTTGGTTTTTTTTCCAATTAGTACATGTTTGCATTACATGATTACATTCATTATGGGGAGTTAGTATGTGTACATAATGCATCTTAATCCTTTTTACTTCCCCCTCTCCTCCCTCCCTTTCTCCCTCTTATCTCTTGGTCCCTTTTCTCATTTACAAAGAATCTATCTCCCTTTTTCCTATTATCTTTTATTTTGCTCTTTAAATGATTTATAGTTTGGGTTTCTCATGTCAGAGAAACTGTGCGATAGTTAAGCTTGTGTTTCTGATTTCACTTAACATTATTGTCTCAAGTTACATTCATTTTCCTACAAGTGACTCAAATTTATCCTCCTCTGTGGAAGAGCAGTACTCCACTGTGAATAAATAACACGTTTTCTTTACCCATTCATCGGCTGCTGCACATATAGGCTGCTTCCAAGATTTAGCTATTATGATTTGTGCAAGTGCTAGATCTTCTGAATCAAATTGTATGGCAATATGATTTTGATAGATATTGTTAAATTTTATATGTATTAGAAAAGTGGAAATTTCCACCAGAACATCCTTTACCAACACACAGTGCAAGACAGGTAAAAAAATATTTCAGTATGGTTTAAATTTGTATTTCTTGTGAATGAAATTGAGACTATTTCTGTATGTTTAGTTATTACATTTCTCTTTCTGTGATTTGGCACACTTATTTGTAGACTTGCTGGGTTTTTTGTAGAGATTTATAGGACTTCTGTGTATATTGAAGAACACATTCTTTGTCTCACATGATGGTTTACAAATATTTCCTCCAAGTTTGTTGACTTCTGAGTTTGCCTAAAGTGTTTTCTTTCATAGAAAAGTCTAATTTTTCTGTACTCTAATTAAATTTCTTGGTTTTGTGTCATTTATGGAAAGGCCTTTTCTTTTTTTTTTCTTTTTTTTGGTGCTGGGGATCGAACTCAGGGTCTTGCTCTTACAAGGCAAGCACTCTAACCACTGAGCTAAATCCCCAGCCAGAAAGGCCTTTTCTATCCCGGGCTAAAAAATTCTCCTGTGCATTAGTTCTTTCATTGTTCCATGGCTTTAGGTTTAAACCAATCATTCATCTAGCTGAAATTTAGTATGCAAGATTTGAGGTAGACATTCAACTTTGGTTTTTTCCAACTGGTTATCATTTATTGAAAAAGCCCCACTGATTTAAAATGCCCTATACATTTCTTATAAATAACAAACTTCTTTCCTTCATGTTTCAAAAATGTAATTAGGTCAAAAAGAGTTTACAAAACTTTTGAGACACACGTTAGTTTAAAATGAGAAATTTGACAAAAAAAAAAAAAAATACCAGGGCAACTACCAAATTCTCTCATCCTGTTCTCAGGATTCTCCCCTAATTCTAAGACCCCTGTAATGGTTGTTTTCCCGACTGTATAGCAAACACATGCCTGAACACCCCCTTGGAAGGCTGTTCTCCACAGCCATGGATGATGGGACATGTGTAACACTGATAAGCATTTGATAGAGAGGTCAGTTTGGTTCTGATCACTGACAAGTAGAACTTGAGAGAAAAAAGACTGATTTTGTCACTGACATAAAATGAAAAGCCCTGACAAATAATGAATTTAGATGGATTGAGAGAGAGTCCGCAAGAACAAAAATAGAGGTTCACTGGCCATATAATTTGGTATCTGTACTGGTATATATCTGGCATTTTGGAACATTACTCTTTCTCTAAAAGAAAATAAGAGGTCATTATGTTTCACATTAGTTCTGCATTTAAGAGGAATTAGAGTCCCTAATTATCCTTCTGAAAAAGCACTGACTTTATTTGTCCAAATACAGGGACCTAAAAGACAAAAGCCCTAAAATATATTGTCGAATACCAAACAAATGTGTAAGACACTGATGGTTTTTGCTAAGGGATTTTTATTTACTCTGGAAATATGCTAATGGGGTTTTTAGTACACTTAGATTTTATTTGATTTGACACCAATATAATAGGCAAAACAAGGCAAGAGCCCGGCGTCGTGTCAAGTAGCCGAGGAAAGCCAGCCTGGGACTCAGAGCTGTCAGGACCAGCCAGGAGGCCTGTCCTGTTGAGTCATTTATTCAGCAAGCAGTCGCAGTCCTTGAGTCAGCAACACCACCCCAATCTCTGCTGTCCTGGAGCTCACATTTTCTGGGGCCAGGGAAGGCACACAGGGAAATAAACAAGAACCCTTAAGCTGTCCTGTCTGGGAGGTAGTTTTTGCAATGGCAGAAAGCAGCAGAGCGGGCAAGAGCCTCAGAGGTGCCAGAGCCAGAGCGGAGAAGCAGGACTGAGATTGTCAAGGAGGCCGAGGTAGCTGTCCTGGAGGCGACAGCGGCAGCCAAGACTTGAGAAGGGGAGTTGATCGGTCATCATAATCTTGCAGGAATCATCTTGGTTTTAATTTGATTTACTCTTTGGTAAGTTAAACCTTCTCTTATAAGAGACAGAAATACTGAGATGATGAAAGCCCTCAGCAGCTTTTCTGTAATAGTCTTAGCCTTTCTCTTTGCCTCATACATCAGTTTACAAGAGCATTCTTATTTTGGAGCTGAAACATGATACTAGAGAGAAGTTCGTGTGAACCCTTTCTTTGCAGGTTGCTCTAGGGGTTGAAGGATGAAGACCAGTACTGCGCTCTTACTTGTGTGTTTCTTATCCGCTTCAGGAATCGGCATGTGTGAAAGTGGTGGCTGCCACGAGCATGTGGGACCTGTGCATGGAGAGGGGACACCGTGACCTGGAGCAGTTCGAGAAGGTCCATCGTTACATTAGTGACCAGCTCTTCACAAATTTCGTAAGTGACTCCGTGTTCGGCTCACTTTTCATAGGTCGGCCCCTTCCCCAGGTCACCTCTAATGGCAGCTCATGCAAAAGTTAATTCCACAGGGAACAGAAGCACACTGTGTCCTTTAATTATATTCAGAACATAACTTTCAGATAGAGGGACAGGTAGGGCCTGAAGGTATTGAATGAATTTTTTTTTAATAGTTCGTAATCAACATAGTTTGAGGACAAACTAGGGAGAGAAAACTAGAAAATTAAATTCATCTGGCATCACTATTGATAATGCTGATATTTTCCTAAATATTCCCTTTTAAGTGTTACCAAGTAGATTTTTATAAGAAAGTAGTAAAGGACAAATTGAGAACTTCTAGATAGTTATATATGGGATCATTTAATTACAAACAGAATTAGGTGGAATGTGACAGTTTCTTAGAACTCCCTGGATGGTTTAAGGCTAAAGCAGATAAGTACTCTTAGGGGAATTTTTAGATGTTCGAACAGCAAATTATTTTTAATAAGACACTGCTAATATTAGGCAGCTGAGGCAGGAAAATCACTAAATTCGAGGCCAGCCTGGGCTATGTAGTGAGACCTTGTCTCAGAAACCAAATTAATAAAAGATGCTGCTAAGTACTTAAATATGTGTTCAAAACCCTACTCTCAATATCTGCCTTGTTTTTGAAAAAGACAGGTTTGTTTTCAAGACCTTAAACTCTTGATTCTCCTGCCTCAGCTGACCAAGTGCTAGGATTACAGGCATGTGCCATCATGTCTGACTTATTTGTTCTTACAAGAGGAATGAAAGAGAAATTTTTTGCAAAGTGAAAATGAATCTAACCAAGTTAAAATTAGCGACAGTATTACACGTGTGAAAGTTATTGCATGTCAGATGTATGCAACAACTGAATCCAAGTTAAATCAAGCCATGTAGGGCTGGGGAAGTAGCTCCGTGGTAGAGCTCCACCAGGCCCTGGGTCCAATTTCAAGCACTGGGGGAAAAAAAAAAAGGGAAATCTATCTAAAAAAGTGTTACCAAGACTATCACATCTAGTTTCTAATACAAACATATCCATGTACGTAGCATTTACCAACTAAGAAGCCAAAGAGGGATTCGTGTATTTTGCAAAGGCCTTAGTGTGTGAGAATGGTCGAAGTATACGCAGAGCCGCTCTGTGGATGCCTGTAGTAAAAGTCTGTGGCTCCGCATAGGGCCAGCCTGTGCACTAGGAGCAAAGCAGGTGGTGCAGGACAAGCAGATTAGGCTTGTATGAGTGTTTCGGAGACTCAGAGATGAGAGGCTGACTAGCTGATCGATGCTTCCTTTCTCATTCCTGTAGAAAGAGAGGACAGAGCGGCTCGTCATCTCTCCCTTAACTCAGTTACTGAGCATGTTTACGGGACCCCACAAGCTGGTGCAGAAGCGTTTTGACAAGCTCCTGGACTTCTACAACTGCACAGAACGAGCGGAGAAGTTGAAGGACAAGAAAACCCTGGAGGAGCTGCAGTCAGCCCGGAACAACTACGAGGCCCTGAATGCCCAGCTGCTAGATGAGCTGCCCAAGTTTCAGCAGTATGCACAGGGCCTCTTCGCCAACTGCATTCACGGCTATGCTGAAGCCCACTGCGACTTCGTGCAGCAGGCGCTGGAGCAGTTGCAGCCACTGCTTTCAGTAAGTCTTACTGCTTTGGAGAAGTAATATCTGAAGTTCTCCCGGTCTTTCTAGGGCCACAGTGGGGGTGCGTGAGAAGTTACCCAAACTAGAGAATAAATGTGTCATTAGATCCAGCCTATCAAGAGTTCTTGATCCCTCGGTGGTGGCAGGAAACCTGGGGCTTTTTCAGTGTCTCTTTCCATCTTGCACAATGCCCAGAAGAGCCAGTCCGTGTGGCCTGTGAGCAGCGTTGGCAAGAGCCTTTTGTCCTGCTTGGACTGCAATGTTTGTAGCTTGTAGGGAGCTGCAGTTGAACGTTAGCTTGCGCTTGGTTCTGCAGAGACTCTGTCGGTCCCAGGGATCTTTCATCTGTTTTTAATTCTTTGCTCTATCTTGGCTCTTCCCCTGGACTCCAGTTACTCAAAGTTACAGGCAGAGAGGGAAACCTGATTGCCATCTTCCATGAAGAGCACAGCAGGGTTCTGCAGCAACTCCAGGTCTTCACTTTCTTCCCTGAGTCGCTCCCAGCTACCAAGAAGCCATTTGAGAGGAAGACCACAGAGCGCCAGTCTGCACGGAAGCCCCTCCTGGGCCTGGTGAGGAGGGACCAAGAAGGGTGACACGGTATAGAGTTAAGAGTGAGCCAAGCTGAGCTGGACCGTCTGGGTTCAGGTCCCAGGGTGGGCACTTACCACTTCGTGTTTTGATCATGTTGCTTCACTTCTGGGCCTTAGTTCTTCATCTCTAAGACACAGATGCCAATTGTTCCTCCATCGTAATTACAAGCTTAAGTGAGTTAATGTATGGAAGGCACTAGGCAAGTGAGTGTTAGTATCAGTGGTTATTGTGTCTCACCCATCACAGGACCCTCCAGGCGCTCAGCCCTTCCTGAGCGTCACTGATACACCTTCCAGTGCCTGAGAGTGACGGCCTGTAGTTTCCTCACCTTGGCAGGAACTAAAGCTGCGCTCTGAAATCATTCTCGAATCTTTGTAGAGTAGTAATAGTAATATAATGAAGGAAACTGATTTAAGGGTATATTAATTCTTTCAGGCCTATTTTTTATTGTGTGTTAGGAAAGGTAATAGAGCCAAACAGTTTATCGTTGATTTAAAATCTGGAATTATTTTCTTTTTGAACTGAATTCTTCCATACTTTAGAAAGCAGGATAAGATATAACAGATTATATGGGCTCATAATCTAAAAAATTGCTGATAATGCCTTTGTTTATTTTGGTCTATATAATCCCATAGACATTTATAGTTAAAAAGAAATGCTGAAATTTTTACCTTTTTCTTATTTTTTGACTATTCGTTTTTATAAATGGGGAAGTCAGGATAAGAAAAGTCTTGTTTAGGTTCCTTTAGCAAAATATAAGAAGATCTAGTGAGCTGAGTGCCACAGCCTATCCCTTGTCATCACAGCACTCTGGGAGACTGAGACAGGGAGATCGCAAGTTTAAGCCTAGCCTGGGCAACTTAGTGAGAGCCTGTTTTGAAACAGAAAATAAGGGGCTGGAGATATACCTCAGTGGGAATACCTACATTCAATCCCCACTACTCCTCACCCCCCAAAAGAACAATACTTACACATCTTGATGCTGGGGATTGAGCACAGGACCTCATGCACGTGCCCGAACCCAGCCGCAAAAGTCTGGTTCTTTTGGTAGCATTTTAATCACAGTTTTGTCACAAATAAGTATGTATTCAGTTCCTTTATAGCTATAAAGGCACACTGCTGAGGACACCATGACTTTGACCTAGCCAGAATGGGGCAACTCACAAAAGCATCTGAGGGGGCGCAAGTAGCTGACTGTCAAGGGCCTCACTTCTGAGACTCTGGCTGAGCCGAGATGAAAAACAAGTGGCCTAGTGAGAGCTGCTAGGACTGTGGCCAAGGAGAGTTGTCATCGATGGTGCTTTTTGTGTTACCTTTCAGCCAAGTTACATGCTGCAGTCGGAAGAGCTCCGAGCCTCACTGCTGGCACGGTATCCCCCTGATAAACTCTTCCAAGTGGAATGGAATTTCAATGCGGCTCAGGACTTGGATGTCTCACTTTTAGAAGGTGACCTAGTGGGTGTGATCAAGAAGAAAGACCCCATGGGCAGCCAGAATCGATGGCTGATTGACAATGGAGGTAAGAATTTTAGCTGTCAGATGAATGTAATTCTAAATGAGGAAGAGATGAAGATTGGGGCTTTATCTGCATCCTGTTTAGGCCAGGAAAAAACATGAGAGTCTTTGTTTAAAGGGAAAAATAACCCTAAAGGTTTGATGCATTTCCAGAGAGTGTAATGACCAGACCATTATGAAACATGGCCCGTTTTTGGTTTTTGGGGGGTGGGGGAGGGGTTGTGGTTTTGTTTCGACAAATTCCAGAGAAGATTCCATTACTTATCTGGTAAGATCTTGCCATGTTTTGTAGCTTATCCAGGCAGTAAACACTGATAATGGAATCCTGTTTCTTCTCAACCCCTTCTGAGTAAGCCACAAAATAAGCTTGCCCTCTAGTTTCTATAAACTTGTATGTGTGTGAATTTTAAAACTTACAGTTTTTGTTTACATTATTTTTTCCCCTGTATCAAACTGTTTTACCTCATGACCATTTAGGGAATGACTTTAAAAACCAGCTCACAGCTTCTAGAGTGGGTGAGATTTACAGAATTTAAAAAGTACAAAAAATAATCCTAATCTATGACACCTGATGAAATTCCAAGCTGTATAAGGAGGTGCTAGGTCCTCAGGATTTTTATTTGCTCAATCCTGAGAAGTAAAGTGGTAGTGAGAACCGCACAGTATTAGGATCAGCCATTAGTTCCTGTACCCCTTTCTGTGTGCCCCAGGGAGCTCCTGACCCTTCGTTCAGATACTGACGATGGGTCCTCTGCAAGCCAGCATTTGTTCAGGTACCAGAAGTGCATCGAAGATAGGCAAGAATGAGGTTAGATGATAAATACCTAAATATAGTTGGAATAAATTCTAGATTCTACGTACAGTAGAGTGAGTAGAGTTTATAGTGACCTGATATATTTCATGAGAACTAGAAGAGGTTGAAAGCTCCAAACTTAAGATATAAAGCTAAGTAAACCTTGATTCAATTCTACATACTGTATACAAGCATTGAAATATACCTCCATAAATATTTACAATTGTTATATATTAAAACAATAAAATTTCAAAAATGAGAAAGGGGTAGAGACTGAAATCCAGACCTTTTCCTGTAAACGCAGCACTACCCTGTTGTCACATCCTTGTCACGCCAAACGGCCCGCTGTGCAGAGGACCTGGGAGAGGCCTTGGTCCTGAAGCCCTGGAATTCCTTCCATAGCGGAATCCCGAGACTAGGGGCAAAAATAGATACAATGAGACTAATTAGCCTTAAATTTAACTCCAAAAGAGAAGACCACAAGAGAGATGACCTTTGTTCTCATGGAGGCTGCATAATCGGGGTTTATACTTAAAAGTTGTCACCGAGGGCTTTTGTCATCACAAGCAGTTTGTTGTATGTATCCCATACACGCTGGAACTCATTAGGATGCTCACAGTGTTCCACAGCTCCTTATCCAAACGGTTGGGTGCTACAGAGGAGAGGGAGGTAGGATGCTCAACACAGGGCTGGTCTTCAAATCTCTTTGCCACACATGGTGTGTGGCAGTGAGTTTCTCCTTAGCCAGTGTCTAGATGTCCTAGTAAGTTTTCTCTGTATGCGCATTTCCAAACTCGTGGCAGTTTGTCTCTCATCATTGGTCTGGCTTTTAAACCTTGGGTTTTCTGTTCATTCTTTGCCTCTCACTCCTCCCCTTGTGCTACAAGCTCTTGATGTCGGTATCTCCTTCTGCAGTCACCAAAGGCTTTGTGTACAGCTCCTTCCTAAAGCCCTACAATCCACGCCGCAGCCATTCGGATGCCTCCATGGGCAGCCACTCCTCCACCGAGTCAGAGCACAGCAGCTCCTCCCCCAGATTCGTTCGGCAGAACAGCAGCAGCACTTTGACCTTCGAGCCCAGTAGCACGGCTGTGTCCTTCACCTCAGTTTCTTATTTAAAGCAGCCCCAAGATGTACCTTCAGTAAAGGAACGTGACCAAGGAACTCTTGGTACGCCCTCGAACCTGGGTAGTCCAGAGAGTGGACCGTCCAGGTCCTCGTCAGACCCGGACTCTACCTTCCGGTCTAGACCAGGGGACTCTGCAGATGTGGCCAATGTGAGGGGCTGCTGCCAAAGCACCAGGCATCTGGAGGTGGTTGGTTACTCCACACCAGGGCGAAATGGACAAGGGAAAGACCTCATAAAAGGATGTGCAACAGCAGCCCACGCTCTGGAAAACAAAAATGAAGAACTAGAAAGCAGTGAGGCAGAAGGCAGCCAGGTAAGTGCTCCCCTGGCTTACTGTACTGGCCCAGAGGGGCAGGAGGTGTGTTGAGGGTGCAGGAGTGGGCAAGGCAGAGGCTTGCCCAGGACCTGGGCGTTGCCTGGAGGCGAGCCTGCAGACAGAGCTTAGCCAGCGCAGAGCAAAAAGCTCGTGCTGTCCCTGTGAGTGTCGCCGCACCTCCCCAGCTATCACTAGACACCACTGCTTGGTCAGTGGGACTTGGTAAGTTTTTCCTCTCCTCTAGTTCACTAAGTCTTCGCTCACACAAAATCTGCTATTTAATCCACCTATTTCATTTTTTAATTCAAATATAGATTTTTATTTCTAGAATTTAGAAATGAAGTTTTGGTGCTACTTCAGTTTCTCTTGTTCTTTTTTTAATGGCCTGCTCCTATCTTGTAAATTCAAGTATAACCTTTATATCTTGCACATTTTAAACCCACATTTTTATGTTTGTTGTGTGGTGTTGGGGATTGAACTCAAGACTTCGTGCATCCTGGGCAAGTATTTTGCCAGTGAGCTCCATCCCCAGCCTCCTTCCCCCACTTTTTTCCCACCAAGTTGCCCAGGCTGGTCTCAAACTTTCAGACTTCCTGCCTCAGCCTCCTGAGTGGCTGGGATTACAAATCAGGCTCCACCATACATAGCTTAAACCCACATATTTTAAAATCGCTTTCAGATTCACAGCCAAGGGAGTCTCTGCTCTACCCTTTGTTGCCTGGGCTCACTCTCAGGGCAGTGAGTGTCCCGTGTTTTATTGAGCAGTGTGTCTGTGAGTGCATCTTCAGCAGGAGTTGCCGTCACTGAGGGACCAGTCATGTCATAGGTTGTGGAGGTGTTGCTTCTGCTGGACCCTGAATTTCAGTGGCTGCTTCTCAGCTCAGAGAACCATACCACACCATACCGTACTCCTTAGTGCCCCAGCTGGGCATGCCCACTTACGATGATGTGTGTACACCTGTCACTCAGGGTGGGCTTTCCAGTTCTGGACCCCCAACAGTTTTTCTAGCTACATGGACAGAGCAAACAGACCTTTCCTGGATTCCGATTTGGGATTGGGAACTCATTTTATCCTCATGAATTCCTGAGCCTGAAATTCCTAAAGCCCTCAGCATCAGATGTGTGTCTGCCCCACAAGGGCCTGTGATCAGGGCCCCTCACAGCCTCTCCTCTCCTTACCCAACACCACCTCACTTTGCATTGTCTCTTCGTTTGTGGCACCTAGACATTTATTTCTTGCTTTGCAATTAATTATGTAGTATTTTAGGGGTTTTGTGTGTGCCCCCACCCACCCACAGCTCTAATTCTGAATTTTTGGGTGGGATATAGAATTTGGGAGCAGGAGGGTACCCTCATAAATCAGTCATCTTTCATATTGACCAAGGCTTCAAGGCATTTTTGAAAGAATTAAAAGTTGTGAATTTCGGTTTTCTTTGAATCTGCTCTGTTCACTATGGGATCCTCCAGCCGTATATAGCTATTTAAACTTTAGTTAAAAATAAGTAAGATTAAAATTTCAGTTCCCAGGTCACTAGCCATATTCCAAGTGCTCAGAGAATCCAGATAGAATATTCACATCACCACAGAAAGTTTTGTTGAACAGCATTGCTCCAAGCCATTTCCTAACTCTGCTCTCCCTCACACAGGTCTATTTTGCTGTTTATACCTTCAAAGCACGAAATCCAAATGAGCTGAGTGTGTCAGCCAATCAGAGACTCAAGATCCTCGAGTTTAAAGATGTTACTGGCAATACAGAGTGGTGGTTAGCTGAAGTTAACGGGAAGAAGGGCTACGTCCCATCCAATTATATCCGCAAAACTGAGTACACCTGAGCCTGTTGTGCCGCCTCCTCCACCTTGCTGCCGCCCTTTTCAGTCTGCTGAAAGGTTCTGGTGGGCCGCTGAGTGGTACCTGCTCTTGAGGCCTGGCCCTGCCGCACTGCTTAACATGACTGGTGGAGAGCAAGACCAGTCTTCTCTTCTCCACTGAGTTACCTATCTTGATGCTCCCTGGAATTTCTAGAATTTGAAGTGAACCCTGGGGCTTACAAATGACTTGGTGACCACAAGACAGAGGCGAGTGCTGGGTCAGCCTTTGGAAATGAGAAATTTCCAATCAGAACACCAGTGTCATGTGTCTACAGGATGCTGGGCAACATTGTGTCCCACTGCGTCTGGGGTGGTCCCATGCTTCCTTGCCCAGCTGATCAGAAACTGCTTTGAGTGGGGCTCTGGGGGCCCAGGCAGGTCACCTTTTGGCATGTGGCAAGCAATTTGTTAGGATGGCACCAAACCTCGTGTTTCAAAGCTTCTGAGATGCCTCTAGTGTTCAGCATACATTTCTTTTTTCCTCTCACCTAATTCCTGAAGTCTCTAAAATAGTAATCTTTTATTTCACTATTCAACTGCTTGCTTCTGTAAGAAATAGCTAAGGTTTTTAAAAGGTTCTCTTTCCTTTTTAGATAGTCATCTACCCTTCCTGTGTGTGATGTTCCATGGCTCTCTGTCCCTGTGTTCAGTAATGGATAGATTTTCCTAGAATAACAGGATCAGAGCTCCAGCCTCCACTGAAAGTGTTAGTTCTGCACTAATCCTTCACCATTCAAGAACTGCACCTCTCATTCCTTCATACTACTGCCATTTAGTTACATCCACAGATGCAGAAAATGTAACCCATGTGACTTAAGCAGTCCCAGAAGTGGCTTGTCCTAGACTGGGAAATAAGATTTTCAGTTTTGCCGCTAACCATGCTTCAGGGACGGTTTCCAAAGCCAAACAGATTCTAAAGTGCCTGGTAAGAACCCCACATTGGTCACAGGAAGATACTTGCTAACCCCTTAGACTCTCTCTGTGAAAATTTGGTTTTAACAGGGCTCCTGTACTTAAAGTCTTCAGAAGCTATGAAACCTACCTTACAGTGGCAACTATGAAGTTTGTCTTTTAAAGGATTTAACAGCCTTACAGCCTGTGCTTCTCTGAGTGCACATTTAGCCTTAAGATCCTGGTAACCCAGGAGACATCTGTGGACTCATCATTCCTGTGTCCCTGCAGTGGTCACAGGCAGTGATGAAGGGTCTCTTGTGAAGAGTGTTTATATTTAGAGATGTTTATATTTTAGTTATTTTATAAATAAAATCATTTCTATTGGCCACGAGCATGTTTTCTTTTTTGGGGGTGGTTGGGTGCTGGGGATCAAACTCAGGGGCTTGCACTTGCTAGGCAAGTTCTCTACCACTAGCTAAATCCTCAATTCTGAGTATGTTTTGATACAGTCATCTAACCTTTCTGGTGAACCTGAACATTTTTCTCAGGTTTTTGTCATCCCTTCCTGCCAATTCAGTGCTCCCTTGAATCCTGGGAGGTTGGGAAAGGCTAACCAAAGAAACTCGGTTTCTTTGCCAAATATTTAACATGTCATCCATACTTAAGATATCTGTGCTGCAGGTGATTGCCCCTTTATTTAAAGCTGTCTTGTAAAATGAATTCCTCACAGAACAGAAGAGGTGAAATCTCTAGCTAAAATCCTGAGGGAAAAGATTTTCCCAACATTTCAGGAAACTGATAACACTAGACATAAGCAAGGTCAGCAGCAGCAGTTTGAGCACGGTGCTCAGTAGGGAAGGGAGCAGCAGAGGTAGTGGCAGAGGAAGAACAGTATGTGGATGATGGTAAAGCAGTCACCCAATATTAAAAACAGAAAGTGTGGTTGCATAAGCCAGCTATGGGAAAGAAGCTTACAGGTCATCTGGGTCATTCTCATTTTGTGAACTAGGAAAATGGGCTCCGAGTACATTCTGACTTGTCTAAGTCATAAATGAAGGTCCTAATGGGTCATGAATGACCTTAAATGTGGGCCGGCAGGCTCCCTAGCTCTTTACCCTCTTCTGGAGTCCAGTTGTCCTCAGTTAGCTTTAGCCCAGCTCTACCAGCCTGGCAGGAGATTAGGGGAAGAGGATCAAAGTAGATGTATGAAAGCAAGTGATCAAGACCTAAGCCACTTTGGAGTTTTGTCTGGTCTCACCCTCTCTGGATCCAAAAACCTCTCATTTTAAAAAACAAAACTTAGGATGTCGAAGGATGATACAGACCTTTACTGAAGATTTCTTGGGGATGTGGAAGGAGAAGGTAACATCACAAAGCAAAACATCCTGTAAAAATTCCTTTGAGCATCTCGACCCAAAATTTCACCTTCCTGCAGGATAAATCTGAATCTCCCTCTTAATTCTCTAATTCAAAATCCCTCTGCACTAAGTTCCTTATCACCATGCTGACTTTTCCTCCCCCATTCCTCTTCCTTTCTTCTCCCTTGTTTTTTTAGGTCAATTTAGTTTCTTACATTGATATCTACCTTGGTTATCCATGAATAACCTCACAACAGAACAAAGGTCTAAGGGCCAAGCAGTGCAAACAAAGGATCCTCCAAATGAGACAGTCATATTTAAGGTTATATATATTTAATTATTCTATATAACTAAAAATAGATGATGCTGATATTTCTTGCTTCCAGGTGCTATCCCATGGAACACAGTATTAGTCCTCAAGAGATGCTGAGGCTGAAAGACTTCTACAATCAGGGGCACTCCAGGGTCTGTCAAAAATCACATCTTCCACTCATTAAACCAGACGCTAAATTATCCTATCAGTACCCCACAATGCTATAAGATACAGAGAAATGATAAGACTAATGGTCAGAGGGTAAGAAATTCAGCCAAGTTTACCCAGATAGGAATAGTAAAATTCTTTTAAATATGCCCTCCTCCAAGAAACATCAATTTTAACAACTCTCTGCACATAAAAGCTGAGGAAACCAAGTTTGACGGTTGATTGATTGTGTCGATTTGAGTAAGAAACAACCAACTAAATTGGTTCCGTATACAGTAATGAGTATGGAAGACCCACCCTAAGGAAGATTATCACCAGAATGGTATAAAAGGGAAACAAAGAAGGAAAGCTCGTTTCTGTTTCTTTGGAGGAGCTCGGGTCATAAAAATAATTTGTTCTTTTGAAAATTATCATGATGATGTGTTGCTCTCTTTTTTAAAGACAATTTGGAATGACAATAAGTATCTGGGGTCATAATCACCAACATACTCCAGTATCAAAAAACTAAGTGCTGGGCCAAAGAACCACCTTAAATTTGGAAGGTAGGATCTTGAGACAAACACAAAACCCAAGAACCACCTTTACACAGAAGATAACTCTGAGGAATAGATGTTTCCTAGGAAAGCCCAGATACTTGTGTCAAAGTAACCTACCATAAACAAACTATAAAAATCAGCATACAAAGCAAAATAAAAGGCAAACACACATATATGTATACATATATATGTATATATGTCTATGTACATATGTATATACACACACACATACAAATAAGACACAAAAGTAAAATACAACCCCAGACCAACAAACCCCCCAGAACAAATCCAGAGGACAATGAAATAGAGGAAATATGAAGACACCCAACCGAACTTTTAGAAATGATAACAGCAGAAGTTAAAAAACAAATGAAGTATAGAGAACATCAGATTAGAAATATTTGCTCAAGTTTAAAAAAGAGATGGCAAATCATAATGAAAGACCTGCTTAGTGAATTTAGAGTGGACACAGACTGAAAAACAGAGGAGCTTAGGAAAACAATGGAAAATATGAACAGTCAACTCACAAAAGAAATGGAACCCATGAAACATTCGGATATTCAAGAGATCAAAAATTCTCTTGAAAGTATACACAGTAGATTGAGTGAAAGCAAGGACAGAATTTCAAATCTAGAAGATAGGACTGAAGTTAATGACCATGAAAAGAAAGACTTCTTAAAAATAGGTAGAGACTATGAAAAATCAGTCTAATAGCCACAAGGTGATGCAAACAATATAAGAGTGACTGGAGTGAATGAAAAAGTAGGAGACAGTACAAATGACATAAAAAAATTATTTGCAGAAGTAAAGACATAAAACTTCCCAAGCATGAGAAAAGACTTTGCCATACAGATAAGTGAGGCATACACAACCCCAATTAGCCATGACTGACCAAAATTAATCTACACCAAGACATATAATAATCAAGATTACAGAAATTCAACACAAGAACAGAATATTGAAAATTGTTAGAGAAAAGAAACAAATCACCTGTAAAGGAAAACTCATCAGAATCACAGACTTCTCAACATAAACCCTTAAGTCAAGGAGAGCCTGGAACAAAGTATTTCAAGCCCTAAAAGAAAACAATCTCCAATCCAAATTGATGTACCCAGCCAAACTGTCTTTCAAATTCAATAATAAAATAAGATATTTCCACAACAAAGAACAATTGAAGAAATTCATGACCACCAAATCATTTCTACAGAATATTTTGAAGGATATTCTACAAAGGGAAAAGGGAGACTATAATTCCAAGAACACTAATAAAAAGAATCCACCAGGCAAGGCAAATAGTTGAACATAGGGAAAAAATGGAAGCAACAACAGAAAAAGAATATGACAAAGATAAGTCAATACATAACAGTTATAACCATCAATGTATATAGTCTCAACTCACCAATCAAAAGGAACAGACTGGCAGAATGGATAAAGAAACAGGATCCATCAAATGCTGCATACGAGATACATATTTAACCCAAAAAGAAATTCATAGACTGAAAAAGGATAGAAAACAGTACTCCATGCAACAGGAACTCAGAAAAAGGAGGAGTAGCTATTCTAATCACAGACAAAGTGAACTACAAGCCAAAACGGATCAAGAGAGACAAAGGTCACTATATACTTCTATATAGTGGTCACTATATACACTATAAAAATTCCAAGAGGAAGAGATAAAAATCATTAATATTTATGCACCAAATACCAACACACCTAACTACATAAAACAATTATTAAGGGACATGATCAAATAAACACTAACACAATTATAATTGGAGAACTTGACACCCCACTATCACAAATAGACAGATAAACTAGACAGAAAATCAACAAAGAAATATCAGAGCTGAACCAAACCTGAACAAATGAACTTAGTAGATGTCTACAGAGTGTTCTACCCCACAGCATCAGAGTACACATTCTCAGCTGCACACAGGATGTTCCCCAAAATAGATGACATAATAGCTCATAAAACATGCTTTAGTAAATGCAAAGGAATTTAAATTATCCCATGCATATAATCAGACCATAGTGCAATGAAATTGGAAATCAAGGGCAATAGGAACCCAAAAAAACTATATAAACAAATGGAAATTAACACCCTCCTGAACAACAGCTGGGTCACAGAGGATATTAAAGAAGAAAGTAGGCAATTTATACAATTTAATGATAATGCCAGCATAACATATTGAAACTTATGAGATGCACTGAAAGGATTGCTATGAGGGAAATTCAGAGCGTTGAACGCCCACATCAGGAAAACAGAGTGAGCTCAAGTAAACATCCTAATGTTGAACCTCAAACTTCTAGAAAAAGAAGAACAAATGAAACCCAAAGCTTGCATGAGAGAGGAAATTGATCAGAGCCAAAATTAATACCCTTGAGACTAAGAAAACAATACAAAGAATCAATGATTTAAAGAGTTGGTTCTTTGAAAGAGTAAATAACATTCACAAATACTTAGCCAATCTTATTAGAAAAAGGGGGGGAGGGTGCAATCAAAATGAAGGCAATCAAAAATGAAAAGGGTGAAGTTACAACTGACCCTGCAGAAACCCAAAAGATCATCAGTACCTATTTCAAGAATTTATACTCAAGATGGAAAACACTGAAGAAATGGACAAATTCCTAGATATATATGAATTCCAAAGCTGAATCAAGAAAAATAAAAATACTAAATAACTCAGTATCAGCCATTAAAATTGAAGAGGTCATTAAAAACCTTCCAACTATGAAAGCCCAGTTCCTGACAGATTCAGTGCTGAATTCTATAAGAAATTTAGAGAAGATCTAATACCATTACTCCTCAAACTCTTTAATAAAATTGAAGGGGAAACAGTACTCCCAAAATCATTCCTGGAAGTAAACATTACCCTCATACCAAAACCAGAAAAGGATCCAACCAAAAAAGAGAACTACAGGCCAATTTCTGTGATGAACGTAGATGTAAAAATTCTCAATAAGATAGTGGCAAACAGAATGCAACAAATCATCAAGAAGATTATACACTATGACCAAGTAGAATTCATCCCAGGGATGCAGGGATGGTTCACCATATGCAAATCAATAAATGTTATGCACCATATTAACAGAACCGAAGACAAAAACCATATGATCATCTCAATAGATGCAGAAAAAGCATTTCACAAAGCCTCACACCCATTCATGATAAAAATCCTGCAGAAAATTGGAATACATAGTCTTTGCCTCAATCTGATAAAAGCCGTCTATGACAAACCAACAGCCAACATCATACTAAATGGTCAAAACCTGAAAACTTTCACTCTAAAATGTGGAACAAGACAAGGATGTCCACTATCACCATTTTTACTCAATATCGTTCTGGAAACATTAGCCACAGCAATTAGGCAAGAAAAAGAAATGAAAGGGATAGGAAAGGAAAAAGTTAAATTATCATTATTTGCAAGTAACATGATACTCTACATAGAAGACCCCAAAAACTCTGCCAAAAGACCTCTGGGTTTAATAACCAAATTCAGCAGCATAGTTGGGTACAAAGTCAACATTTGAAAATCAATAGCATTCCTGTACACAAATAACAGACTCACTGAGAAATTAGGGAAACAACACCTTTCACAATAGCATCCAAAAAAATGAAGTAACTAGAAATCAATCTAATGAAGGAAGTAAAAGATCTATATATTGAAAACTACAGTACTCTGAAAAAAGAGATTGAAAAAGAGATCAGAAAATGGAACTGTATCCCTTGTTCTTCAGTAGGACAAACCAATATAGTGAAAATGGCCATACTCCCAAAATTGTTATACAGATTTAATGCAATCCCAATCAAAATACCAATAGCATACCTCACAGAACTAGAGAAAACAATGCTTAAAATTCATTTGGAACCAGAAGAAACTGAGAATAGCAAAAGCAATTCTAGACAACAAAGGCAAAGTAGGGGCCATCACAATCCGTGACCCCAAATTATGTTACAAAGCTCATGTAATAAAAACAGCATGATACTGGTAAAAAATAGACCCAAAGATCAGTGGACCAGATTAGAAGATGCAGAAACAAGTCCAAACACTCTCAGTCATCTTACCTGTAGCAAAGGGGCTAAACACCCTCACTGGAAGAAAGAGAGCCTCTTTAATAAATTGTGCTGGAAAAACTGGGTTTCCACATGCCAAAGATTAAAAGTAGATCCATATGTTTTACCATGCCCTAAGCTAAAATCAAAATGGATCAAAGACCCAAATTTTAAAACAGAAACACTAAATCTGCTGGAAGACAGAATAGGTACAACTCTTGAAGATATAGGTGTAGGCAAAGACTTTATGAACAAATCCCCAGTTGCCCAGGAAATATCACAAAGAATCAACAACTGGGACCTGATCTTATTAAAAAGCTTTTGCACACCAAAAGAAACCACCAACAGAGCAAAGAGCCAACCCACATTGTGGGAAAAAAAATTTTGCCAGCTGCTCCTCTGACAAAGGACTAATTCCTCAAATATATAAAGAACTCAAAAAAATCAGATCCCCAAATTTAAAGACCCAATCCAAAAATGGACAGCTGAAATGAATAGTCACCTCTCAGATGAAGAAGTAGAAACAGTAAATAAACATGAAAAAATATTCAACATCATTGGTCATTTGAGAGATGCAAATTAAAACAACACTGAGATTCCATCTCATTCCAGAAAAAATGGCTGTTATCAATAAATCAGTCGATAATAAATGGTGGAGTGGCTGTGGTGAAAAAGGAACTCTTCTCCACTGTTGGTGGGAATGTAGACTGTGCAACCACTGTGGAAATCAGTATGCAAAAAACTAGGACTAGAGTTTCCATTTGACCCAGCTATTCCCCTTCTTGGTATCTTCCCAAAAGAATTAAAAGCATCATACCACAGCACTATATGTACATTCATGTTTATAGTGGCACAGTTTGTAACAGCTAAATCTTGGAAAGAGCCCAAAGTCCATCAACTGATGAATGGATAAAGAAGATGTGGGGTTTTTATGTAATGGAGTACTACTCTGCCATAAAGAATGATAAGCTTGAGATATTTCAAGGTAAATGGATGCGTTTTGAGACCATACTCTTAAGTGAAATAAATCAGACACACATGTTTATAAACCACATTGTTTCTCTGGTGAGAAATTGAAAGTGTAAATAAGGACTAAAATGTATTATATTGGGAAAGGGAAGAAATTGTTCAAATGGGAAGGGGAACAAGAGAAAGAGTACGGGAAAAGGAAGAGAGGGACAAGAAAACAAGAATAGAAAGAAAAAATGGACCAGAGCTTTTATAAATAAGGAAGGAGGAGGGGTTGAAGGGAGGGGAGGGAACTGAGAAAAAAAGAAGCAGCAAGATACATCATGTACAGATGCAAGTTCCCCATAATGAATGTTATAATTATGCATATCTAAAATGTACCATTAAAATTTTAAAAAATTAAAGCTGCCAAAAATAAATAAATAAATTTGTTTTTCTGATTTATTTCACTTAATGATATGGTCCCAAGGTGCATCCCTTTTTGGCTATGAATCCTATGAATGCCTCAAGTTTATCTTTCTTTCGGGTAAAAATAATTTTGTTTTTAAGCCACCAAATGTGCTCAGTAATCAGATATCAGCTGAAAACACTTTTCACCTCTCTAGTTGATTAATTCACTTCATAAGAAACATATCAACATGAGAAAATTTAATATGAAAAAGAACTACTGAACATCTCTGCATGCAGTTCCAATGTGGCAGAGTAGTGAGGCAAACCTAAACTGAACTTATTTGGAAAAGCTATACTTACATATAGATTAAAACTGTCTTACTAGTGTTAACTGAAAGTAACCATGTGTTTTACTAAACTAGTAACCTAATAACCGAAAAAAAAAAAAATCCTACTTCCTGGGGTTGGAGATTTAGCTCAAGTGGTAGAGCACTTGCCTAGCAAGTGCAAGGCTCTGAGTTTGATCTTTTTGTGACAGGCTGGATTCATAGCGAATGTTACTACTGAGATAATATGTTTAAATATTATTTTTAAAATGTCATCAGTGGGGCTAGGAATTTAGCTCAATGGTTAGAGTCCTTGCCTAGCAAGCACAAGGCCCTGAGTTTGATCCCTGGCACCCCCCCACCAAAAGTCATCAGTGGACTGTGCATAAGGCAGTGGGATGTAATGTATGTCCAAAACTAGCATTAAAAGTCTTAAGGGCAGTGATCTAAACTGGAAGCTACTATAAAAGGTATTGCTATGAATAATAAAATATTAAATAAATTTAGTTTCAGCACATACTACTTTATAGTGCTTTTACAATGAAATTAATTCAGATAAACTTCTGTTGCTGGACCTAAATGACCAAAAAATTGACTTTTGCCCCTTTAACTACTGTCTCAGTCTTGAAAATGGAAGCAACCACCTGTACACAGTGCTGTTAGGAGTGGACTGAGCAGTCAGCAGGAAGTTGTGGTTGAAGAAATGTTGTCTGTTTCCATCTAATCTCACACTTTCATTGACCACAACAAGAACCGTAGTCTGGAACTGGGTCTATTGTTCATGAATTGGTTGGCAATCTAACATTTCAACCTAGAACTCACTCGAAGGGCAACAGCTCAAAAAATTATTTAGAGTGTCTGTGTAACATTTCCATTCCATATTAAAGTGGGCTCGTCCAGATACAGCCTCATAAATGCCCTTCTTCTTTTGTCCATTGTCTTATAGTAAAGATTGATGAAATTCCTCAGCAGTTCTACAGACCTGATCTACACAAGTTTTAAGACCCTTCAATACTCTCCAGCTCACAGTCCTTTCTGAAAAAGAGAGGGAGAGTTAATAATACTTAAGAACTGATATTAAGTCTATCTACAGTATACCTGCTTAATATATCTATATATAAATGTATATATATATATTTCAATTAGTATATGTTCAAAATGCGTAATACATCATGAGGAATTGGTATATATGGCATCTTGATCGTTTTTCCATTATTTTTCAAATGGATCTAGATACTATTATGATTATGCTAGAATTTATGTAAAATTTGGACTGAAAGCAGAGTAGCTATTTACCAACCTATAAAGCCATTTTCTCAGTCAGTACCTAGTAAATATTTACTATGACTCCTTAGTAGGGGGAAAGGTTAGAAAAAAAATTTGACATTGACTCATTTCACATTTCTGAAAAGGTTTAAAGACATTTATGTGGACCAAAGTGTCAATTTGTATTAAGGGAAGAGACTAAGAGGTGACATGATTTGCCTGAATACTTGTAGGGATTCTGTATATTTGTCACCATGTGTGGCTATTGGAAAGTGGCAAGATACCAATGGTTAGGATAAGTGGAGACGAGTGAAGAGTCTTGTTGACCAATTATGTCTCTGCCACCCATGATCCTTATTATTGCCAATATCCATCCCCTTCTGTGTCTGTCCCAAGCCTCTGTGTGCTTTCCTCCACTGTTTAGTCCTCCTTCTCCCTTGCTGGCTGCATTCTTTATACATGTCTTTCTTCCAGTGTTTTGGAAAGACTGCTTTCTCCTACCTCAGGGTCTTGGCACACATGACATCCTCTGTCTAAAATGCTCTCCACCTTTTTCCTTTGCTTAATGTCTCCTCTGTCCTCGCCACTCAACTCCAAAATCACTTCAACAAAGCAAGGCTACCCTGAGCTACTCATCCCAGCCTTTGTCCTGGTCAAGTCCTTTTGCACAAGTATATTAACAAAATGGGAACAAATAACTCAGCTAGACATGGTGGCACATACCTGTAACACCAGAACTCAAGATCAGCCAAAAATACATAGTGAGACCTTGTTTAAGAAAGAAAAAGAATGAACAAACCCATGACAATTACAATCTCATTTCTGTAACTGATCACATGGCCTTAGCTGGTATTTATGACTACCTTCTACTACCATTCTGTATTCCTTTTATCTCACTTTTTTCTCCTCCTTCTCATCTTTATTTTCTTCATGTTTCACATTTTGCTTCATTCATTTTACCCTTCTGCACCCCTCCATTTTTATGACTAATAAGCCTTATTAATCCTTAGATATTTAGTTGACTCTATGCTATTATTGTTGAATTTTTTCTATTGTTAATGGTGGTATAGTTGCTGCATTTAGTAGATATTTACCGTATGTCAATGTTTAGTTTCTCTTTGTGTTTATATTATTCTTGATGATCTCTTTTCTATTGTTAAGGGTGGTACAGCGGCAGCTTCTATTGCTTCTTATGTCAGTATCCACTTTGTCTTAAAATGTGTTGTTGTTGTTGATTTCACTGCTATTGCCAGAGTTGAGTAATTGTTAGTATTAATTGGCATCTACTGTATGCTGATATATGGTTTGTCTTTGAGTCATCAGCAATACTTAAGTTCATTTCTGGAGAACTGGGTTCTGGGCCAATTACACTGCACACTTCCCTCCCAAAATTTATAGAGGTGGTAAGGAGCCAAAGACCTATAGTTAGCCTTGCTCAGAGTACATTACTGAAAAACAGATACTAACTGAAGAGATTTCCATACCACTATAATCAACTATAATCAACCCACAAACCTCAGCACGTATACATACATGCACACACACAAGGAAATAAGGCAACAAAATGCCTCCGCATACTCCCAACTCTTCAAATCTGATCCACGGGAGCAGCAATGGAAAGGAAATCAAAAGCCAACACTCAAGTTATATAAAGGGATAAAAGAGGAAACAAAATAAATAGTTCAGCCAGGTTGATGGTGAACTCAAAGATGTATAACTAAACAGATAATGTACTTAGTCAACAAAACAATCAGGGAGCTCACAGAAGACACCAACAAAAAGCTAGCTGAGCTAAGCAAAATATGAAGGACCAGTTTAGCAAAGAATTTTTAGAGTCCACAAAAAGGTGCCAAACAGAAATCCAGGAAATAAAAAAAATTTATTGAAAGTATGGGCAGCAGAAGTAACCCATGTGAGGACAGAGTGTCCAAACTGAAAGATAGGGTGAGTCAGGAGATCATCTACTCAGAAATACCTTAAAAACAATAAGAAACATGGAACATGGATCCAACAGCTGCTAGATGACCCAAAGACAACTAATCTAAAATTAACTGGAATTAATGAAAAACCAGAAGACAACATGAATGGCATAAAAAAAACCTCTTTACAGAAATAATAGAAAACTTGCTGAGTATGGAGAAAAAATTTAATGTACAAGTAAGTGAGGTATATAGAACTCTAAATAGCCAGATCAAAAAAGAACTTCTCCCTGACACATCATAGTCAAAATCCTAGAAGTCCAAAACAAGGACAGAATTTTAAAAGCTGTTAGAGAAAAACAATGACTAACTTATAAGGGTAATCTCATTAGAGTTACAGCAGACTTCTCAACATGCCCCTTTAAAGACCAAGAGAACTTGGAGTGAAGTGTTTCAAGCCCTAAAAGAAAACAACCCCGACCCAAAATAATATATCCTGCAAAACTGTCTTTCAAAATTGATGAATAAGTAAGGTCTTTCCATGACAAAGGGCAACTTAAGAAATCCATGGCCACAAAGCCAGCAGCCTGAAACAGTTTCTCAAGGGTACCCTAGAAAGAAACAATGAAGCCAGTAATGCCAAAAACTCTAATGGAATGTATACATTGGGTCGGTGGTACTGTTCAGCAGAAGGGAAAAAGAATTAGCACCACAGAAATAATACAATGACAGGAATAACTCAATACCTTTCAGGAAAACCTTCCAATGTGAATAATCTCTTCTCCCCAATAAAAAGACACAGACTGGCAGATTGGGTCAAAACACAAAACTCAAAAATATAGTGTAACCATCATGTTCATAGCAGCACAATTTGTAATAGCTAAATCTTGGAAGCAACCTATAATGCCCAACAACTAATGAATGGCTAAAGAAGATGTGATTTTTCTACACAATGGAGTACTATACTGCCATAAAGGATAAACTAGAGTCATTTGTATGTAAATGGATGTTCCTTGAGAACATACTATTAAGTGAAATAAATCAGACACTTATCAGTACACATCAAATTGTTTCTCTGATATGAGAAACCATAAGTGTAAATAAGGACAAAGGGGTACAATAGATATATATATATATATAGATATATATATATATATGTATATATATATATATATATATAAAGATAGTATTCAAAAGAGAAGAGAACTAGATAGGGAAAAGAAGGATAAAGAAGGAAGGTTAAAAGGAAAGATGAAAGGAAAAAAATGGAAAAATGGAAATGAACTTGTTGCAAATAGAGAGGGGTGGGTGAATGGAAGACGGGGAAAACCAAGATACATCATGTACAGGTACAAAATAACCATGTTGATTATGATCATTATATATATAATGTACCAATACATGTTCTTGGTAAAAAAAAAAAATAAAAAATAAAAAATTAAAATACTGTAACCAATAAACATATTTAATAAAAAATTAATAAGCTAAAAATGAAAGGATAGAGAAAAATTCTATGTAATAGGAGACTGAAAACAAGCAGGAGTAGCTATCCTATTTTCAGACAAAGTGAACATCATGCCAAAACTTACCAGAAGAAGCAAAGAAGTTCGCTATATATTGGTTAAGGGAACATATTTAGCAGGAAAAGATGATTATAAATACATATGCACCAAACACTGTTGCTCCCAATTTCATAAAACAAACATTATAGGACCTACAAGATCAGACAAACATCAACACAATTATATTGAGGGACTTCTATCCACTATCACAAAGAGATCGAGACTAAAATGCAACAAAGAAATGTCAGAGTTGAACCACACCTTCAAACAAATGGACTGAATAGATAACCTACAGACCATTCCACCCAACAACAGAATACACATTCTTCTCAGCAGCACATGGAACTTTCTCCAAAACAGACCACATGTTAGCCCATAAAGCAGGCTTAAAGCAATAGAAAAAATTCAAACCTGTCCCATGTATTTTATCAGAACTTAGTGCAATACAGCTAGAAATCAATGGCAAAAGAAACCAAAAAGATTATGCAACCACATAAAGATTAAACAGTACATTCTTGTATAATCAGTGATGAAATTGAGGAAAGAATTAGACATTTTCTAGAATCAAATAGTAATACCAGAACTTATGGGACACTATGAAAGCAGTCCTGAGAGGGGACTTTATATCTGTAAAGCCCACATCAGAAAAAGAGCAAGCCCAAATAACATCATGATGCCCCTTAATATCCTAGAAAAATAAACCCAAAGCTAGTAGTGGGGAAGAAATTATAAAAATCAGAGCAGAAATTAACGAAATTGAGGTCCTAAAAGCCTGTTGTGTACATGGATGACTACGTCTTTTCTAGGATTAAAAATGTTTTCTGCTATTATTTCTTTGAATAGCTTTTCCATCCATTTAGCTTTTTTCTCTTCTGCTTTGGGTATTCTGAAAATGTGCATATTTCTTTGCTTAATGATATTCCAAAGATTTTTGAATGCTCTCTTCATTTTTCAAATCGGACGGGTATTTTAAAATATTTTTCTCTAAATTTATATATTCTTTTATTGGCATATCTAGTTTAAAGCTAGGTCATGATCTAGTTTGAAACTAGTTTGAAGCTTCAAGTATATTTTTATTTGACTTATTCAATGCTTCATTTCTAAGATTTCTATTTGGTCCTTTAAAAAATCTTTCTCTTTGTTGAATTTCTCATTCACATCCTACATTATCATCATAAAATTTTTAAATTTTTTACTTTTAAAAATTTGGATTAGTACACGTTTGCAGTACATAATACATTCATCATGAGGAGTTGGCACATATATAACACATCTTAATTCTTTTTGCTTTCCCTTATCTTCCCCATTCTCCCCTCTCCTTACATCCCTACATCCCTTTCCCATTTGCAAAGGTCTACTTCCCTGTTTCCTATTTTCTATCTTTTATTTTGCTCTTTAAGTTATTTATACTTTGAGTTGTCACATAAGAGAAACCATGTGATATTTATTCAACCTTCTTTGTCTGATTTGTTTCACTTAGCATTGTGGCCTCAAGGTGCATCTATTTTTCCACAAATGACTCAAACTTCTTCTTTTTAGCTGAATACTACTTCATTGTACATGTAACATTTTATTCATCCATTCATCTGTGGTTGGACATACAGGCCATTTCCAAGATTTAGCTATTGTGAGCTGTGCCAGCAGTGTAGTATCGTCTAATGTCTCTCTACATCTGTCGTCACATCATCTCTCTCTGAACTTTATGGCCCCTCTTTTTTCTTTTTCTTTTTTTTTTTTTTTGTATAGTCCTAGAGATCAAACCAAAAGCCTCCTGCATGCTAGGCAAACAATATATCCCTGAGCTGTATGTTCAGTCCCTAACCCACCCATTTTCTAAAGATCCTATGATTATATTCAGCCCACCTGAATAACTCAAGATACTCTCTCCATCTCAAGCTCTAACTTAATTGCATTAGCAAAATATTTCTGTAAAGGAAGGTAACATATTCCCAGGTTCTCAGGATTAGAAAATGACATCTCTACCAGATGTGGTAGTGCACATCTGTAATCCCTGAAATTGGGAGGCTGAGGCAGGAGGATTGCCATGAGTTCGAAGTCAGCCTGGGCTACATAGTGAGTTCAAGGCCAGCCTGAACTATATAGGAAGACCCCGTCTAAAGAAAAAAAAAAAGAGAAAGAAAAAGAAGATGACCACTATTCTGTTATAGGACTGAAGCCATAAGCTATTTATGAGGCAAATTACTTTGTTGAGAATGGAAATATGACCCAGTTCAGACTACAGTTGGCTTTAGAATAAGCATGGACACATCCTTTTAATAAAGGGTTCTGGGGACCATATAATCTGTTGTGACTCAACTCTGCATTGTAACATGAAAGCAGGCATAGATAATACAGAAACAAAAGAAGCATGGTTGCATGCCAATAACTTCACTTACAAAAACAGATAAAGGCCAAATCTGGCCCCAAAGTTATTACTCTCCCTGCCAGCTCCTGCTAAAACAAAAGGATTCTGTTCAGCCATAATCACCGGAGTCAAGCATGCAGGAATGTTAGACATTTTCACAAAGGAAAAATGAAAAGTGAGCCGAACTGTAATTAGTTTACAGATTAGCATAATCCTACCAACTAGGGAACCAGGTCCTGACAAATCATACCACAATTTACCTGCAGATAAGCACTCACAAAAGAGCCAGACAGCAAGGATGTTAGTTAGCTTCAGGTGTTAGGAGAAACGTCTGTTGTCGGAACAAATAGCGCAAAAGTAATTTTAATGGATACTGTATTAGTTACCTTTTTAGAGTCAATGGTTTGCAAGAGAGCAGATTTAATACAGCACATTTACAAGTTACAACATTCACCCATAAGCCAAATGCAGGAAGAGTGTACAACATCTATCTATGCATTGGAGAACCGAAAGATCCAATCAAGGGCTGGGAGCCCATGGCAATGTTCCATGTACATCTATGTCTGCATTAAAAGGCTGAAAAAAATCTATACTGGAGTCAGGATATGACACTTACAGGAGATGAAGACCAGAGCTCCCCCAAAGCGAACAGCAGCCATCCCCGATGATGGCAAGACCCCGACATTCTTCTGCAATGAGAACAGCGGAGTTCCCCCTCGGGGAGAATCAGTCACAGTCGAACTTCTCCTGGGAAACAGCCCGCCCCTATCTTCTGCTCCCATTCTCCTTTGTGTTGTGTCAGCAACTACACTCAGGTGGATCCTCCCTGCCCAGAACCACACCAACTCAGTCCAGCTGGGTGTTCCTGCTTGTGTTCACCACAATCAGTCCACCACAATCCACCCCTGGTCAACTTGATAACCAGACACATTTCTTTAAATCATAGTCTCCAGTGGCAGATTTGTAAAGAGCTAACATATCTCAGTCTAGTCGATTTACATTAACAATACAATTCTTACTGCACTCATTCTCACACCAGAAACAAATATTCAGAGGATTCTCAGCACTGATTACAAATAGATATCCAAAAATTACAAATATACATACAAATATACAACTCCATTCTGTCTCTTGCTTGTTCTAAAAAAAAATTTGTTTACAAAGTACAATATACCAACACAGTGCATCCACATAAAAAATATGGCTTCAAATTTTAAAACTCCTTTGGTTTGCATTAACTTTAACAACAGAGCATGGCAACATTGAGATGCCCCAAAGGATCTCCTGTACCCTAAATACACTCTTCCCTTCTGGTAAAAAGCCTCAGGTCATTTTTCCATTGTGGTGTTTCTTCTCTACAACCGTGTTCATCCTTGCAGTCCATAGCTCCCCTCTGGTTAAACACTTCAAGTCACCCTACTGGATCTCAGCTCTTGATTTCCAACATAGATCCAGCCAAATGCCCTCAACTGTAACTATGTACCAACACTAGACGGCATTGAAATTTTTCTGCCACCTAAGCCCTATCTCTACACATAAGCAAAATGCAGACCAACCTCTGCCAAAGCACACACATACTGCTTGGGATCCAGCAGCCAATGCAGTCTTTCTCAACAGAGGACTCCCAAGCCTCACCCTAGCCGGCAGCATTTCTATCAGTTACTCTGGTTTTCTGGGCTCTCACTAGAGTCTCCTATATAATAAGTTTAGAGCATTCCAGGGCTGCTTCTTTGGGTAGTCTCTTAAAACCTTTCCAGATTAATTCCAAAGGCTCTTAAGCCACATGGCCAGGCAATGTCACAGTAAGGACCTCCCTCCTCTGGTACCAATTTCTGCATTAGTTAATTTTCTAGAGTCAATGGTTTGCAAGAAAGCAGATTTAATACAGGACATTTACACATTATGACACTCACACACAAGCCAAACATGTGAAGAGTGCAGAATGTCTTCCTGTGCAGTGGAGACCCAAAAAATCCAGCCAAGGGCTAAGAACCCACAGCAATATCCTATGTATGTCTGTGTTTGCTCTAGAAGACTGAAAAAGAATCTATACTGGAGTCAGGGTATGACACTTACAGTGGAGATGAAGACCAGAGCTCCCCTGAAGCAAACAGCAGCTATCCCCAACGACAGCAAGGCCCCAAGCTCCTTCTTCGATGAGAACAGCCGACTTCCTCCTTCAGAAGAACCAGTTGTAAAACAGAGCTTCTCCTGGGAAACAGCCGGCTGCTATCTTCCGTTCCCATTCTCCTCTACGTTGTGTCGACAGCAATCCTCAGGTGGATCTTGTACGCCTAATACCACACCAACTCAGTCCAGCTGGGCATTCCTGCTCAAATTGACCACAATAAGTCTACCACAGGCACTAACCAACCAAGTTGTTCTCCAGAGTAGAATGAGTGTCTATAAACTTGAGCAGCAAGTAAATGTCCAAAAGATATGTGTTCTTATCAGGCATAAAGTCCAAATGGACATCATGGTGAGAACCAAGAGGACTATCCAAGAGATTACCAATGTGGAACAAAAGCCCTGATTGCTAAGCGTTTTAGAAGGCGCTGTATCATAGTCTATTGTCAAAATTCAGGAACCAAGGTAGCCTAAGTTTTCTTTTCTTCCTAAAACTCCTTTTATATTTGTTTTACCTAAAAGAAATCCCATCTTACATGTATTCCTTTATTGTCCCTTTTCTGCCTCTTCCCTAAATGGTTGCTTTTTTTACTATAAGAATGAAATCATAGAGCATAGCCAATTACTTGTATATGAGGTAAAAAAAAAACAAACTATGAAACTTTGGTGCTTTTTATAGTCAATTCTTTGATGTACTTTAACAATCTTTTCCTCATGGCATTTTCAAACAATATGAAACCTTTCAAAAACCAGTTCAGTCTCTAGTTTATGTGGAAGACTAAATTCATGCTTATGGTAGAATATAGTCTTATGCTAACTAAATCTAAACTGCAGCAGCTTAAAGACTTAAACATCAATGTGTAGAACACTGCTAATTTTTAAGTAAATTCTTGATCAATATGCATTTGTGATTAAATATATTCTCATTCTATTGCCTAAGTGGAATAAATTTCTTCAGATGATGTTTGAAAAAGCACCTGTACAGAGTTAGCTTACAAAAATTTCAGTCCCACTGATAAACTTATTCTTCCTGTTTCTACTAATGTCTTTGTAGAATTGTTATTTTTACTCCATTACTTCTGAAACAGTGGATGCTACTCAGGAGGTTGTGTGTGTCTCTGAGGGAGACAATGACACTGGTTCTGTGAGTGTTGGGAAAACTACAAACTAAAATCAGTGTTGCTGCTTGTACAAACTGCTGCTGCAGCAAAAGAAAAAAAAATATTGCTAAGAGTGATGCTCATGGAAACAGAGCAAGCAGGAAAGAACAGTCTCCACCTCATGCGGCATGTGCCCAGTCTCCCTCCAGCATCCCATCATTAGAACCTGGCACTGGTGGCAAACAGAAATGTGATTTGCAAGTCCCAGCTCCAGGATCACAAAGCAGAGTCTAGAAGGCTAGGCTTAAAACTAAGAGACAACAGCTTCATAACAGCCACAGGTTTCTTCACTTCCAAACTACTATGATTCACATATCTAGAAGAATTAGGAAAGACACACCACAAAAAGTTAGTGGTGATATGGTACATTTAAAAAATATTATTTGCCGAGGACATGTATTGGTACATTGTACACATAAAGATCACATTCATCATAGTTAATTTGTACCTGTACATGATGTATCTTGGTTCCCCTCCTCTTCCCCAACCCCTTCTACTCCCCTCCCCTCCTTATTTACAGCAGCTTTATTTACATTTTTCCATTTTTTCTCTTTTTTCCTTTCTATTCTTTTTCTCTTCCTTCTTTTTCCCCTCTTCCCTTTCTAATTCTCCTCCCTTTTGAGTATGATCTTTCTTTTACATAATATCTATCATAACTTTTTGTCCTTATTTACATTTATGGTGTCTTATGAGACACGATTCGATATGTACTCATGTGTGTCTGATTTATTTCACTTAAGAGTATGTTCTCAAGGTACATCCATTTACCTATAAATGTCTCAAGTTTATCATTTTTATGGCATAGTAGTACTCCACTTTATAGAAAAACCACATCTTCTTAGCCATTCATTAGTTGTTGGGCATTTGGGTTGTTTCCAAGACTTAGCTATTACAAGTCTTAGCTGTGTTGCTATAAACATGGTTGTACATATATTGCTGTAGGATATGGTGGCATTTTAAGGGAATGTGTAGCTCTAGGTAGTTATCTAAAATTGTCCTTGAAATTTATTAGTGGAAATAAAACTTGTGAGAAGAATATTAGGCCACAATGGAATAAAATGGTCACTTAAATAAAATATATTTTATTTATATTAAATTGCTTTTAAAAAATATAGGACAATGCCAAACATTTAGTAGATGCTGAATGACTAGTGATGATCATCAATCTTCAAAGTTCTCAGGAGATGAAAATACAAAGATCATCCTCGACCATTGTGTTTGGAAAACAAATTGAGAAAGTATCAGGACTCTTCTCCATAAGTTCACTTTCATCCTCCGTGTTTTATCTCTGGTTATTTCTTGGTTTTTGTAGTTAGCTCTCAGCAGGTATAAACCATTCCTCTGTTCTCCAAAGTTCCCCTTGCCTCTCCAAATGGTATATATTTAGAAACTTGTTTTAAGAAGCGAATTAGAAAGTTTAAGGATATGGAATATGGTTAAAAAGAAAACACTGAAGAAAGTAAAAGCAGCAGCATGACTCTTTGAAGTTTTAATAATCATGAAGAATAGATAATGAAAACAATGACTAGTTATCTGGCAGTGAAAAAGAAATAGTATTGAGAAAGAGAGATAAAGCAGATAGTATGACGTTGATGGTGCTGCTGGTAGATTAAAAGAGCAACAAAGATTAGAAAAACAAGGGGAAAGAACAAAGATCCATAGCAGAGATAAAGGACATGACTCAGCTCTGACAGTGCTAGAGGTACAGTACTGTATTAATTGTAAAATGCCATTTCCCCCCATAAATAGGATGTATCCTATAAACAAGATATGCCAGAGTTTCATTGGAAGTATTCTTTCTTAGTGGTACATAAAAAATAGGCATTTTACAGTTAATGGAATCTTAGATGAATATACACTAATCTGCAGTTTATAGGAACTACATAGGTATACATTTCAAAAGCTGTCTTTGAGTCAACAACAACTCTTACTATGTCAGGAGGAGGACCCTCCTTGGAGATTTGTAAATCACAAACTGGGTCTTGTACAGGGTTGTGGTCTGAAACGGCACTAATACACAATGTGGAAGCTCTTGGTGGAGAACGGAGTCTGAGGAGGTTTTGAGTGATGCCCCAGGCAGCCGGCAGAAGCATTTTAGGAAGAACCAAGGCTTGACTCAAGCCTAAAAAAGTGTCACCAGATCAAGTTTTAAGGATAATGTGAAGCTTACAGTAAAAATTTACAAGGCATACAAGGAAATAGAACACCACAGTTAAGAACCAACAAAAACAATAGATGGCATCAAGGGAGGGGGGAGGGGGAAAGGAAGGAAGCGAAGAAAAGAAAAGAGAATGGGAAGAAAAAATGAAAACAAAGCTTTTGTAAATAAGGAGGGGAAAAGGGGTTGAAGGGAGGGGAAGGGAATGGGGAGAAAAAGTAGACGCAAGATATATCATGAACAAGTACAAATTCCCTATGATGAATATTATTATGTATATCCAAAATGTATTACTAAAAAAAAGATGGAAAAGAATCTACATATTGGAACTATTAGACAAAACATTTTAAAGAACTATATAAGAAGTTTAAATAATTCCCTTTACCATGAAAATAAATTCAAATGCTCCAGAAGTATATGAAACAAATTCAACTTCAGTAGTACGCAAGTGAATGCAATGAAGTCCTCAATGAGATACTAATTCACCAGATTGACAAAATTGTTTCAAATTGGTATTCTTAGTTTGGCATTACCTAGAATATGCATGTAAACATGTATATGCTCTCCAGTTCTGAATTATACTCTACAGAACCTTATACATGTATATCAGGGAATGTGTACTGTAATGTTCATAATAGTATTGTTTATGATATGGAAAGACACAGGATCAGCATCCCCTACCTCTATGGTGTAAGTTCAGCCAGCCATAACTGTAACCCCATGCTTGCCTTCTGCTTCAGTAATCATGTTGCCTCTGACCTAACACGGACCCCCCTCAGCGTTGGTTCCTCCCCTGTGGTTTTGCTTAATAGGATCACCTAGTTGACTAGTTTCCAAAAAGTAGAACATTTAACAATAAACTGAAGTTTAATTTACAGACCTGGAACTAAAGCTTAACTTACAACACCAAAATCTGAGGCATTATTAAGTACCCTATATTCCCTGCGTTCAGGGCTCAGACATTGGAGTACAAACTCCTCTAGGCCTGCAGGCATAATAAAACTGAGTTCTCCAACTCTCTGAATGTGGTGGACTTATTATTAAGCAAGAACACCCAGCTGGACTGAGCTGGTGTGGTTCTGGGTGTAGAGGATCCACCTGAGGATCGTTGCTGACAGAACATGAAGAGCCAGAGCAGAAGACAGTGGCTGGCTGTTTCGCAGGAAGGACAATGTTGTGGCTGGTTCTCCAGAAGGAACTCAGCTGTTCTCATTGCAGAAGGAGCTCTGGGCCTTGCTGTCATCAAGGATGGCTGCTCTTCACTCCAGGGGAGCTCTGGTCTTCATCTCTACCGTAAGCATTGTGTCCTGGTTCCAGTAAAGATTTCTTCAGTCTTTTAGTGCAGACACAGATGTACATGGACAGTGCTGTAGGCTCCCAGCCCTTATTGGATCTTCTGGGTCTCCAGTGTGTAGATAGATGTTCTGCACTCTTCCTGCATTTGGCTTGTGTGTGAATGTTGTAATTTGTAAGTGTCCATATTAAATCTATCCTCTTGCAAACCACTGACTCTAGAAAAGTAACTAATACACTGAGTGGCACTTGGTTTCTCAGTGGTCTGTTTCTGCAAAATTTCCACTAAAAAAATTGTAAATAACCTTAATGCTCAGCAATACTAAAATGGATAAACTGTGGTGTTTTCATATACCAAAAGAACAATGAAAATGAATGAAGCTCACTATTTGCATCAATATGGATGAATTTCAAATATATTATTGAACAAAAGAATCAAGTCAAAAAAGAATACATGCAGTATGAATCTATTTACATAAGCTTTTTTAAAAGGTACATATTGTTTAAGGATGCATACAAAAGTGGGAAAACTAAAATGAAAGACAAAGGAACAATTATCATGAAAT
This sequence comes from Hystrix cristata, assembly GCA_004026905.1. Classification (NCBI taxonomy): domain Eukaryota; kingdom Metazoa; phylum Chordata; class Mammalia; order Rodentia; family Hystricidae; genus Hystrix; species Hystrix cristata. The sequence continues at coordinate 32,327 of PVJO010005598.1, read as the reverse complement.
TCAGGATAGTGACTGTATCCAGAAGAGCTGGGTAGTGAGGAGCTATGATCAAGGTGGGACAACTGAGGAGTTTCTAAGTTTCTTGATAATATTCATTTTCTTAACCTGGATAATACACACATGGGTATTCACTTATCATTCTTTAAAATGTACATTTTTACTCAACAGGCTAAGGCAGAAGGATCACTAGAACCCAAGAATTTAATGCCAACCTGGGCAACATATTGAGACCTAGCTTAAAAAAAAATGTACATTTTATACACAGCTCTGCTTGTGACATATTTCATACACACACACGCTCACACATGGACACACAGAAATGATCCTACAGTGCTGTGTTGTTCACATTCTCAATGCCAGCTTCCTTGGCCATAAAATAGAAGGGGCCAGACTTTCCCAGTAGTTCTTCGGGGCTGCCATACTCTACAATATTCCCATTATCTAGGACCATTATCCTGAAATAAAGAGGAAAACAATAAAAGGCTTAGAAAGTAGCATCTTGAATCCTGACATTTATAAAACTAACCAGGACTAAGTTGTAGGATAATTATTCAAGGCTACAAAGCAGCAAAAATGAATGAACTGCAGCTATGTGTGTCAACGTGGATGAGCTCCATATGTAACACTGAACAAAAGAAGCAAGTCATAGAACAATATATTTAGTAGGAGTCGCTTTACATAAGTTTTTTTTTTCAAAGTACACATTGTTTAAGGATGATTAGCTTAAAAAGGAAGCCTTCCCTTGGGTCAAAAAAGGAAGTTTTGTCTCTCCAAAATTTCCTGAGATTACTGACTTCTGGATATAAAATGCCAGAGCAGGACCAGGCAGTTTCTAGCCATTTTATAGGGAAGCAGCCCAGAATAGCGGGGAAGGTCTATGGGCAACATCTGCATTTGTAGGTTAGGTCTCTACCTCCCCATACTCAGTTTATAATTCTAATTTTTAATTTTACCCTCAATACAGTTCCCTGGACCCTATTAGTTTTCATTAGCTTGATGTATAATTTTGGCCTATTTTCTTGAAATCTATAGGCCTCAGTTTTGTCTGTAAAATGATGGTTAACGCTGTAAGGTGTTTGCAGCTGACACTGTCTCCAAGAGCTAAGCTGTGTGTGTGGGGCTCTGCCCTTCACTCACTTGTCGCTGTCCATGATGGTGTGTAGCCTGTGGGCAATGGTGATAACAGTGCAGTGCGAGAACTCGTTCCGGATGGTGGTCTGGATGAGCTGATCTGTCTCTAGATCCACAGCAGCGGTGGCCTCATCCAGGACCAGAATCTTGGATTTCCGAAGGAGAGCCCTGCCCAGGCACAGGAGCTGCCTCTGCCCTATGCTGCAGCCGATAGACGAAGCCACACGTTAGCCCCTATGACTTGGGAAAAACTTGGGCTCAGGGACAATTTTATGTTCCGGGTCACACTTTCACAATTCCCATTCCAAAATCCTCCACTCCTTAATGTTTCAGCAACATTTTCCAAACTTTCCCAATTAGAAGAGTCACTATAGATGTAATAACAAAATCACATTTCTGGGCCTCACTCAGTGCGAATGGGAAGGGATGCACATTTTTAATAAACACCTAGGTAATTTCTATGTTTAAGTATGTTTGAAAACACTGGTCCAGGAAAAATGCCTTGCATTGGCCATAGTGATAACAACAACTCGAAAACAACATAAATGTGAATAAACTCTCTCAACAGTATTTGACTTGACACCATTGGCTTTACACTAGAATGCCACAGTGATACTTCTTGTGGCTTTAGCAAATCCATCCATTATTTTAACAAGTAATTCTAGTCTCATTGTTAATTATTTGTTCAAGGCTTTTTGCCTTGACTAAAAACAAAACTAAGGAGCATGATGTCTTGGTGTGAGTACAATGTATGTGGAATTCAAATAGGGTTGTAAAATGCATATAGTTTTAATTTGCTAAAATCCCATAATAAAGGTTGGACCTCTTACGTAAAGAGGGTTTGGGAAATGATGTGAAAGAAATATTCGGTAATTTGCTAATTGCTCTTTCCTCCTGTGGCCATTAAGGGAGCACATTAAAAAGGGGCTGGCTAAAATTTTATAATTTTCTGTAAGAAAATTTCTACAGGAGATGAGAAGTCACCCTTCAGTATTGGTCTGTAGTGTAAGATCAGAGACATTGTAAAGCTATTTACTTAGCTTGTACCAATCTCCTTTTTCCAGGTCAATTGGACTTTATAGTAACAGGCTGTGTCATAGTACCTCCTTGGCTTTCAGCTCCTCTCTCCAGGCTGATTTTCCATTACTCAACAGAGATATTTAAGTTTTAATCCCCCAAACCAGGTCTGAAACCTAGTTCTGAAATGAAGGCACTGGTTATACCACTTACATGTCTCTCAGTATGGACAAGAGGATGGTGTGGTTTTTATTCTTAAAAACCAGAGCCACCACTATCACACCCGGCCATAGTGTTTTGTACCTTCCCTTTACAATACTGACAGCACTGCCATTTACTCCCACAGGTCTGTTTCTTCTATCAGGTTGTGTGCGCCAGGAAATCAGGAGTTGTGTCAGTGTCATTTGCCTCTATATCTCCAGTGTCTGGCACATAGTAGATGCTGGCACGTATTTGTTGACTGATCTTTTACATCAGATAAAGACCTACTTGAGTCTCACTAGTTCCTAGATTTGTTGCTAGGGGACACAAACATGGCATTTACTCTCATGCCTTGCAAGTGTCCCCTGGGTTAAACCACCTGGGTCCTGGGTTCAGTTGGTTTGGGGTGCAGCCTGGGCACTAGAATTTAAGTATGATAGCTGACTCTAGCAGCTTAGTTAGGAACCACTGCTCTAAATGATGTTTCTCAAGCTGCAGTGTGCCCCACAAACTACCTGGGAATCTTACTAAAATGGAGATTTAGATTAACAGGATTGGGCCTGAGGTTCTGCATTTATAACAAACTTCCAGGTGAATTCAGAGCTGCTGGTCCATTATTTGAGTTACTGAGCTCTCCTTTCCTTCCCAAGTTTCAACATGTAATGATTCATACCCACCACTGTATAAAAAATACTTTGAAAAGGTAAAAAGAACTGTGAGAGCTGAGCAAGGCTTTGTGTTGACTTAAGGTAGTTCAGCAGTGCCTAAGGACCTCGCAGATTCCACAGCCCCAACATCAATGTGTCCTTTCAAAGTGGGATACCTTTCACAGCCTGTTGGGATCCTTCAAGACTGACCATGTCCCGTTTTCACCTCATACAATTAAATCAGATTCTAGGGTTGTTCCAGGCATCAGGTCTGTTTTTATCAGTTAATTACTATGCACAAATAAGTTGAGAATCTGCTTTCTATGATTCTCTACAATAGTAGCAACTGTAAACCCATTTCATGCAATATCATATGAGGGGCACATTCAATAACAAATGTTTTCTAGAATATCTAAGTACTTTCACATTTATTTTACCATATGATCTTCACAGTAGGCCTATTTTATACATTAAAAATTAGACCTGCATAGTGAAAATTCCACAACACCAGACATCACCTAACACAAGAACATGAGGAATGATCCCTACACACTCTCTCACTGCCTATGAGGGAAAGAAGATATGAGATATTACCTCAGGTTGTCACCAGCCTCTGTCACTTCATGGGATAATCCAAGTTCCAGGCCAGCCACAAAGGATTTGAGGTGAGCCAACTCCAAGGCTTTCCAAATCTCCTCATCTGAGTAGCAGCTGAAAGGGTCAAGATTCATCCTTAGGCTTCCAGAGAACAGTATGGGGTCCTGTAAGTCAAGAGATGAAGGAGCTTTTGGGGTTAATGTCAGAAAAGGACCCAGTAGTTCTTTGTGGCCAAAAGAAAGTACGTAGGGCTGGCTCGAGATAGACTCCTTAGGTAGGAAGCTGGTTCATGGTCAAGCTTCTGCAACTTCTCCGAAAGCCTTGAGCAGCTGCCAGCACAGGATTAAGAAGAGCTCTTGGTTTGTTTTCTGTTTCCTTCTGAGATACACTTATGAATTTCCAAATTTGCCACAGATGCTCTTTAGAATATGACAAGACTATCCCTCTTCCAAAGGAAAACATAGTTTAAAGGTAGAGGGGTCAGGGAACGGTAAAAGGGTTACTACTGACCACTGAGAATTCATTATATTTGAAGAGTCCAGAGAAGAGTATATCAAAGTAACCAAACACCAGACAAACCCAAACCACCCCCAGAGAAACTTGGCTACAGTGAGGGAGAAGACACGGTTCTAATGAGAAGTCACATAGAAGCCTCACAGCTCTCCTTATTTGGAAGGGTCAGAAGAACAAACTAAAGGGAAGTCTTTCTTGCTGATACACTGAGTATTCCACTTGATGGTAAAAACCTGCAGCAAATTTCCTCCTCTATCTTTTAACCATATCAAATAAGGAATACACAGCTTAATGGCTTCAAGCTTCAGCAGCAAAACTTGCAATGTTAGTTGCAAAGATTTTGCAGACCATGATGGGCTATAGAAATGCTGAATAATCACCTGCTCTATTTGATTTCTGTTGTGCTGCTACCACCTTCTGGCTAGACACTAGCAGTCTGCACATTACAAAAAATTCAAAAACTCTTAAATGCTGGAAACAAAGTAGTTTAGGGAACTAGCTTAGGTATCCCGAGTGGAGTGCAGAAATGTGACTGCTAATTGATTAGATATCAATGTTTCCTGCAGAATAAGTTGCTCCACTGTGTATGCCAAAGTGAGTTCTACAGCTTACCTGGGGGATGATGGTGAGTTTCCCTCGGAGGTCGTGGAGTCCAATAGAAGCAATATCTATTCCATCAATGGTGATCTGGCCACCCGCAGCCTCTAAGATTCTGAAGAGGCAGTTTGTGAGGGATGACTTCCCAGCTCCTGTCCTGCCCACCACACCAATCTGTGAATATAGTTCATTTGCATGTTAGTTCAATATACAATTCTTGAAGAAGAAATTATTTAACCTGGCTGTTCGCAGTCACAGATACTAAGACTGGCTACTTTGTCTCTAAGATAGTAAAAGGCTTTTGGTTTTCTGCAGGAGGAAAAAAGTACTCAGATGTCAGGAAAAAAATGGCTCTCCCATCCTACCTCATAACTTGTTGCTTGCTGAGATCTATGGCGACTGTTGGAAATGGATATACGCGCTCAGCAGCTGCTGCTGTTATAATTATTATTAGAAATTACAGCTTCTTTTTTATTTTTAATCTTATTTAGAAATGAGAAGAGGGATTGGGGATTTAGCTCAAGTGCTAGTAAGTGCAGGAGCAAGCAGGCACAAGGCCCTGAGTTCGAGTGCCAGCAAAAAAAAAAAAAGAAAGAAAGAAAGAAAAGAAAGAAAGAAAGAAATAAGAAGAGAAGGATCAGACTTGCCTTCATTGCCTTTGGCTGAGAACTAGACCCTGATTTGGACCTTAGTGTCCTCACCCAGAAGTTTTTGAGTCTACTTAGATCCCAAATTCTTGCAGGGTTGGAAAACCATAGAAGGGTGCCCGATTTCTCACATTTGAGAAGTAAGGCATTCTCTCCACAAGAACAAACCTCCACAACTACTCTTCTCAACAGTTCCTTCCCCAAGCCTGATGCTCCCTCATTTCCTTTCTGACTTCCTTGCTACATGCTGTTCCCATACAGAAAGGGAACCCTGGTCAGCTGGCGGGGCAGCAGGATATTTTTTGTTGATATTCTGCCCTCTGGTGGCAGTGCTGCGTCCCTGAACACAGAGTAGAGGACTTGACCTTCTCTACCTCTACCCAGTGATAAAGGTCCAGAGTGCGGTCGTCCCCTATTCTGTGTCTCTGACCCTAAGGCCTCACATCCACCTACCTTTTCGGTGCTCTTGATGTCACAAGTGATCCCCTTCAGTACCAGATCCAGCTCAGGCCGGTACCGTACTTGGTAGTTGCTAAACTGGATCTCACCTTTGCTGGGCCAATTTGCTGGAGGCCTCTTATCAGTCACCCAGGGTGCCTAGTGAGGGGTCAGGGTGAGAAGCACTTTACACACAGTGGCAACTCAGCCAAACAACTTTCGTGTCACAAAACAGGAAAATGATAATAGTGTCCCAGCTACCTGCCTGACTTGAACTTGTTTTTCCAGACAGTTCCTACCTTATTCAGTTAAAGAAACCTTATCCCATGAGGCTGCTCTGTGGAGCTCCACAATGGTGCCAGCATCTAACTTGTATTCTGAGATATGACTTCCCCTAAACCATTTCCTAAGTTTGAAGAAATTAAGTTCTTTGAGTGAGGGCAAAGTAAACTCTTAAAAAATATTATGAGCTCATCTGAGGTATCAAAAAATGATAAAAGATGAACCCTCAAAGGAGTCACATGGGCCTTCCCCCTGGATTTCTCTAATACCCCCTTACCTCATTTTCCACATTTATGTACTCATTTATTCGCTCAACAGCCACAATGTTGGTCTCTGTTTCTGATGTCATCCTCACTAGCCAGTTCAGGGTTTGTGTGATCTACAGGGAAAAAAAAATACAGAAGACTAAAAATGATCTTAGGCTCAGAAACCAACTCAAATAGTCAAACTACAAGGTCATTCCAGGGCTTGCTTTGTACTCAGCACTGTGCTGGGCTCTACAATAACACACAAAGTGTTAGAAAAACAAACCTTGTTTCCTTGGTGGTGGTGGTTGTGGGGGGATAAGGCCAGTGCATTGAATGGCTGGAGAACAATTAAGTACTCAACTGTGTGGTGTTCACGTGAAAGGCAAAATGAGCTTCCAGGGCTTTGGGAATGAAGGTAGGGTGAAGAGGCTGGATATTTGAGCAGGACCAGAATTCAAGTCTCTTGCCTATAGGCCTCGTGCTCTTTGTGGAAGGGGCTGTAGACAGTATTCTGCAAATGGAGAAGTGCATGACAAAATACCCAGGGCAGGAAAAGGCCTTCCAAAAAGCCGCCTTCTCTCTCCGTTTTTACTCAACCTCAGCCATTATCAGGAGACATCCATGTGGACAGTCATCTTTCTTTACACCAATAAACGCCAAATGTCTCCCTGATGTTACAAAAATATATGTAACAACCAATAAAAGGGTTATTATGATCTGGGCCAGTCTAGAGGTGAGAGATTATTTAGATGCCAACTTCTTACGGGCAAAAAAATGGGAACTCTGCGCATAGGTACAGGGGGGTTTGGTGGAGCAAATGGGGGTTAGAGAAAAGAAGCCACAGGGTACAGAAGACAAGATCATGGGGACTAAGAGGAACTACTCTGTGGATGTTGAACCATATGAAATTACTGATATTTAAGTGTTTTTGTTTGGTTCGATCTGGTAATTTCCTGATTCAACCTTGTCTGTCCTAGGGGATGAAGGGGCAATGACACAACAAACAAAGTGACTCTGATGAATAACACAGTCCTTTTGGGTGTCCTTCTGTGGCCGTAGAGGGCCCTATTAACTTCTACTGAAAACAGAACTATAAGAAGCACACTAGTGGCTAGGCAAACTTTTAAAACATTAGCTCAAAAGATAACCACAAAAGATAGTCAAAAGACTCACTTATTAAGCAATGTTTATTGGACAGTTACAATAGTACCAGCTAGGGCACTGTAATGTGAGAAGTAGTAATGCCTGGTCTTTATTCCCAGTCACTGTGTGGGTACAGCCATGAGATACAACTGAATAGCTTATCAAACTCTTCATTACAATTGGCTCCAATTGTTCTATAAGAAAAACAAACTTAGGAGGAATTATTTGTCCAAAAGACTTTCTCATTACTGCTATATTTTGGAGAAAAATTCCTTTTTACTTACTTATTCTAGTCTTTTGAGTAGAATCAACCAAAGAGACAAAGAGAGGGGCAGCTACTAAATTGAAACATGTGAAACTGCCTTCTTAAGCCCCAGAGGCAACAGCATTTATGTTCCTTTTTCCCCCATATGACACCCCCCAAGTGCCTACTTAGAAAGGGTAAGGAGTGTGTCCAGGGGTAAAAGATGGAGCCGAGGTTTGAACCTCAGTCTCCTCTAGTCCCTCTAGACCTAGAAAGAAATCAAAATCATGGACTTCATAGTATACCCCAGGGTCAATTTAAGAATAAGCACATTAATTTAGCCCAACTCCCAGCTTCAGACTCACATTAAGGGCATTGGACAGAACAAAGCCCACAGTGTCCCCGGTCAGGGTATCTTTATAAATAACAAGCAGCAAGGCTGCACAGAAGACAATCAGGTTCCCAATAAGCTCCAGGCGAATTGCAAGCCACCTGTAGGGGAACAGAACCAGAAAGAGGAGTCACTGATCTCTACTTCCTCACCTTAACCAGGAACTTTGGAGTTTGCAGAAAATGCTCAGAGGGTGTGAGTTCATAAAACTATGCTTTTTTTTAAATTAACCTTTTTGTGGGTGCTGGGGATCAAACTCAGGGCCTTGCACTGGCTAGACAAGCGTTCTATTACTTGAGCTAAATCCCAAGCCCTTAAAATTAATTTTTTTGGTATACTTTTAATATACATAATGATCGCATTCATCATAGGGAATTTGTACCTGTACATATCTTTATTCTTCTTTTTCCCCCCATTCCCCTCCCCTCCCTTCAACCCTTCTTCCCTTCGCCATTTACAAAAACTTTGTTTCCCTTTTCTCCTTCTATTTCCACTTTTTTTCCTTTTCCTTTCTTTTCTTTCTCTCCCTCCTCCCCCTCCCTTGTTCCTCTTTCCATTTCATCATTTTCTTCCTACTTCCCAATATCTAGCATCCATTTTGGTCTTTATTTACCCTTTCAATTTCTCACACAAGAGAAACAATGTGACATTCAAACACATGTGTCCGATTTACTTCACTTAAAAGTACAGTCTCAAAGTGCATCTGTTTACCTACCAATGTCTCAAGTCTGCCTTTATGGCAGAGTAGTACTCTGTTGTATATAAAAACCGCATTTTCTTTATCCATTGGCATCTGGGCTGTTTCTAAGATTTAGCTAGTATAAATTGTGTAATAGCTATTACAGATTTAGCTATCACAAATTACAAAAACATGGATGTGCATATATCACTGCGGTATGATGCTTTTAACTCTTTCAGGAAGATAGCAAGAAGGGGAATAGCTGGGTCAAATGGAACCTCTAGTCCTAGTTTTGTGAAGAATCTCCATACTGATTTCCATGTTGTTTGTACCAATTTACACTCCCACCAGCAATGGAGAGAAGGGTTATTATTTTTCCCCACAGTCTCGCCAGCATTTGTTATTGGTTGATTTTTTGATAATAACCATTCTTTCTGGAGTGTGATGGAATCTCAGTGTTGTTTTAATTTGCATTTCTCAAATAAGCAATGATAGTGGTTACATTTTTTCATATATTTGTTTGCTCTTTGTACTTCATCTGAGTAATGTCAGTTCATTTCAGATGCCCATTTTTGGACTGGGTCTTTAAATGAAGGGGGGGTCTAATTTTTTTTAGTTCTTTATATATTTTTGATATTAGTCCTTTGTCTGAGGAACAGCTTGTAAAAATTTTTTCCCATTCTATAGGTTGTCTCTTCGCTCTGTTGAAGGTTTCTTTTGCTGTGCAAAAGCTTTTCAATAAGGTAAGATGCCAGTTATTGATTCTTCATAATATTTCCTGTGTGATTAGGCTTTTGCTCATTAAGTCTTTGCCTACATCTATGTCTTCAAAAGTGGGCTATGCTCTTAAGGAGACGCTTCAGTTTGATTTAGGAATACCTCCATGTATTCCAGAAGTCCATTAATATTTTTAAAGAAATTACTTTTTTTTTTTTAGGTTTTTTGAGACAAGGTCTTGCCATGTATTTCAGACTAGCCTTGAACTCACCATGCAGCCTAGGCTGACCTCAAATGCAGTGATCCTCCTGCCTCAGCCTCTGGAGTGCTGGAATTACAGCTTTGTGCCACCACACCAGGCTAAATTGTATTTTAAGGGTCCTAGAGGAATTTACTAAAGTAAAGGAATCCTACAGTGAAGTCTCCCAGTTGCCAAATTATAAGAATCACTTAGGGCAATTGTTACGAGTTCATGTAAAAAAATTCCTGAACTTTTCCCCAGGAAATTCAGATGTAAGGGGCCTAAAATAAGTTTAGGAATCTGCATTTTAAATGAATGCTAAAAGTGCTTTCTTTTGATAGGCTAAGGAAGTAATGCCCTAGTGAATCCCTGTGCATGGCTGGAAAGCAAGTGCTACACGAATGTTCAGTTATTCTTTCTGATCTTAATTTTTTTGGTGGAGGTGCTAGAGATTGAACTCAGGCCCTTGTGCTTGCTAGGCAAGTGCTGATCTTAATATTTTTAAAAGGAGAGAAAAACCTGGGGTTGGAGAAAAGGTAAGTGTGAGTTGATCACAGGGAAATACACAGGGGCTTTATAGAGAACTGAAGAGTACAGGTAAAAGGAAAGTTTGTAAAAAATTGATTTTCTCAAATAAAATGGATTTAAGTAAGTTCGCACTAATGATTATGTGTACAAATAAATATGATACGATAAATCCAGTAGGATTTATTTATATACCTATTTCCTCTCAAAAGCCCCTAAGAAATAAACTGGGTGTGGTAGAGCACACCTATACTTGCAGGACTCCGGAGGTCAACCTCAGGGCCAAGGATCCTCAAGAGTTTAAGGCCAGCCTGGGCTACATAGTGAGTTCAAAGACAGTCTGAACTATGTAGCAAGACCTGTCTCAAAAAACCAAAACAAAGTCTCTAGGAATTCGAATGTCTTTATAATTAAATTCCTGACTTCTGAATGTTCCAAATAACACTAACCATCATTAGCCTGCCCTTACCATCTCAAACTACTTTGGAAGCTGCTGAAGAATTTTCCCTTCCTGAAAGGACCTTTCTCCTTCAAGGACATACCACAGCTTGCCAGAGTTTAATGATGCTCACCCAAGTCAAGGATTCATCTCACAGGATGTGAGCTTCCCATTTCTGTTTGAGTTCCTGTGCTCTTAGGAGATACCTCAATTTAACTTAGCAATACCTAAATGTATTCCTAAACGTTTATTAAATGTTTTTCCTAAATATATTGTATTTTAAGAGTTTTACCTAAAAATACTTTTTACCTAAAAATTCCCAACTTTCCACTCTCCAACTTCTGCTTTTGCTTATACTCTAAGAAGAACATCATGCCTATAGAGAATCTCAGATCCATTCTTAGGGTAGGGCAGGAGATTTAGCTCAGTGGATAGAGTGCTTGCCTTGCAGGCACAAGGTCCTGAGTTCGAAACCCAGCACCAAAAAAAAAAAAAAAAAGATTTACATTCTTAGGGTGGTAATAAGAGATTGTTCAGTGTACCCAGCATTTATATAACACTTGGGTTACCAAATACACAGAAATGTTGTTTGATTTCCACCATAACCCTGTAACACAAGTTGTGTCCTTTTCATTATAAAAGACAAAGAAATTCATATTTCCTTAGAAAGGTCAAGGCAATTCACCTAGCTCAGTACATGATAGAGCTGACATGGGAAACCAGTCTCTGACTCCAAACCTCATACTTGTTCTCTCTACTTACAAACCATGAAAGTTGTTTTACACTACTGGCCACACATGCAGAACCCCAAAGCGTACATTTGGATAAATATCCAGGGGAAGGCTCACCTGTTGGCGATAATCCAGGAAAAGACACATTTCTGGTTGGTGTCAATTGACACCTCATTGCACTTCAGAAATCGCTGCTGGTGCTCAAAGGCTCGGATAACAGGCAAACCTGTTACAGTCTCACTAAAGTGAGAGTAGATTGGGGACCTAGTTACAGAGTCCAGACGTCTCAGCTGGCGGGAAGTAGCCACATAAAACACCTGAACACAAAAAATAAAGTGTCCGTCACACAATCATGTCACATACACTATACTTCTTCCTTTAGAGCCATGACTCAGCATTCCTCACTCGGTGCCCACAGCCCACATCCAGACAGGACAGAAGCCTGCAGGACAGAAGCTTTCACTACTGGCTAGAAGAATAAGGAGAGAGAGCTAAGGAAGAGAAGAACAGAAGATTGGGGTTGGTAGGGAACACAGTCATAGAGGTTTGAATTTCCAAATCACGTAAGGAGTTTTTGTCAGTTGAGTCCACATTCTCCCTTGAAGCCTGTGTATGCTGTCCAAATGATAGTTTCTGTACTGGTTAGAAAAACTGTGTTGAAAAGAATTTTGTAAAGGATTCTAGGACTCAGGGGTATGTAAAGTGGGTCTGGGGACAAAATGGTCAGAAAAAGGAATGCTGAGGTTTGTGTAAAAATTGAAGATCTAGAAGTGTGTGTTAGTGGTATGTGACGGTAAAGATAGTAATGGAAATGTGCAGGCTGTTGAGGGTATAAGAAGGAACTGGATGTAATAGAATGTAGCCAGGATCTCTGTGGCTTAAAGGGCAAGGTATAATGGGTAGGATAGTAGTGCTACTGCAGTAATGATTTGTTAAAACTTGGGAAGAATTGGGCATTTGAGGATCAGAGTTATATCTGGAAGTTTCCTCAAATAATCCTGCCTCTTATTTGTTGATTTGTTATGAACAGTCAAAAGTCTGTTATAGAGATGATGGGATATCCATGGAACAATACACAGACACAAGGGGTGCTACTTTACTACAGGCCACAAGGCCATAACTCCCACACTGCAGGGTCTTCAGGATTGTGTCTCCTAGATAGACTAAACAAAGGCAACTGGTGGGACAAGAATTCTCCTCAAAGCTTTAGTCTCCTCATCAATTTTTATTATGGCCATGAAGCTCTTTCTACTTTTTCTGTGAAGCATGGCTCCTAAGTTACCTGTTCTCCCCAAGAATATGTTGAAATTGAGCGTAAACCATCCACAGGTACCCCAGTGAAACTAGAACTGCCCAAAGTGAAAAGAGTTCTAGCTCCTGTTGAGAGACATCTCCAAGCAGGTACACCTATTCAAAGCTAAAAGAGGACGCATCGACCAGGCGAGGTGGTGTACACTGGTAATCCTAGCACTTGGGAGACTGAGTCAGGAAGATTGCTGCAAGTTCGAGGCCAGCCTGGGCTACATAGTGAGCTCAAGACCAGCCTGAACTACACAGTGAGACCCTGTCTCAAAAAAAAAAAAAAAAAAGGCGCCATTGATGGCACAACTCTTCTAAAATGATCCAACCACTTTGGAGGGTCTTTTGGAGCTGTAAGACTTTGTCTAGAGCCAATCTCAAAGTAGTCTTGAATCCAAACATAAATCCAAGTTTGGGTGAGATGCGCTGTGAACCATATATCTATGGATGCTAACAATTTAACTTCAGACAGTAGCCAGTGGGCTCCTGAGCCAATCAATATATGACCAAATGGCAAAGATGCTGGAGAGAAGTAATTAGCAATAAAGAGAAACCAATACTGGACTTTTATAAGCAGAGAGAAACAAAGACCTGGCCATTTCCAAACCTACCTGAATAGACACATAAATAATGCCAAGAGGAATGATAATGACGGTAAATACAGGAGTCGCCATGCAGATCATGACGAGAGTGCTAATTATCCCCAGGAAGCACATCAGCCAGCTACGCAAGGTCTGAGGGAGTGTTTCATCCACGGTGGAAATATCCTAGGAATACCATTAGGAGAGATGGTGAGCCAATGAATTACTAAGACATTTTACATCCTCCCGGTTCCAGCCAGGAATCTGATTATGTGTTTCCAATGAATTTCATTTAATCTTTTAAAGATATTAATTTGCAGTAGATTGTACTGCTCACCCCAACAACCAATCTAATTTCCGTGATTGCCTCATTTTTCAAAGGTCCCCCTGATACAACAGTCATCCTTCACCTTTTTCTACAGATTAAGTAAGAGTTTTCACTGTTCTCATTCACCAAATTTATTAAACCATTAATGATTATTATAAGTTAATACAGCCATGCTGGTAAATCCTTCTCCCATAACCAAGCCAACTTTACACAGGTTCTAACTCTATTGAATACCTAGAATAAAGCCTGTAACAATAAACATTTAATAAACACTTGTTTGAAGGGGCCAATCAACAAGCCTTGTCATTCACCTTTGACCAAAGAACCTTTGAGAAATTGTTTCCTCTGCCAAGCATAGAACTTCAAGGGGAAAGGGAAGTGGAAAGGAATGTGATCCTTGGCTGCCCAGTGTTCTACTTAAGAAACCCAAAGGTGACAGTTGGGTCTTACTGCCACATTGCCTTCCTGTCACATCGAATAAATTAACAAATGAGAAAATTAATGGAGAATGAATGGTTTAGAAAACATCCAGAAAGCCTGGCTTATAGCTTGGGTTGCCCTTCTCTAGTTTTCTTAGAGAATTATATTGATTCTATGATTAGCAATATGTAAATACTAAGCTAAGTCCGAATTATCTCTGCAGTTTCCCAAATTAGATCAAGGATAATTGTTTTCCAAGACAGCTCCCAAAGTCACTTCAGAATGGAATATGTAAGGTTGGAAGGTGGGGGCAGGAGAGGAAAGGAGAGAGAAGACAGAGGGACACATGCACACACACGGGTGCAACACACATATGCGCACAGAGAGAGAGAGAAAGAGAGAGAGAGAGATCTTTACTAGTTCTTAGTTCTATGCAGATAATGTTTGATCCTTACCGAGCGCACATTCTTCATCCTTATTTCCTCCATTTGTTCTCCTTTCCTTTCTCTTCCCCTCTCTTCCCTCCCACCCCTCCCCTCTCTTTCCTACCCTTTCTTTCTGCAGTACTGGTGATTGAATTCAGGGCCTTGCTCTGAGGTATATCCCCAACTCTTTTTAAATTTTATTTTTAGACAGGGTCCCACTAAGTTGTTCAGGTTGACCTCAAACTTGTGGTCTTCCTAGCTCAGCCTCCTGAGTAGCTGGGATTACAGATGAGCATCACTGCACCCAGTTATTACTTTGTTCTTTCTCCTCTTAAGGATTCTTTCTTCTCTTAAGGATTCAGCCTCTTTAAGATTAGGGTCTTATAGAAGACCCTAATCAAACTCATCTTTATACATCTGAATCACCTCCTCCAAAAAATGTACCTAAAATTAATGATAGTCTCCTTATTCATGCAAAAGTACTCAGCAAAGTATAACTATAGCCTGACCAGCTCATAGAAAGATCTCTACATTCTTTTTCACAAGATTAATCAAATATAATGACATGGGAAAGACTATACAATCTGTAAAATTCTTGCGAGAAATGTCCACATCCAAGAGTGCATTCCCTTTTAGAAGGCAACAAGCCAAGTTAAGTGGTCTCCAATGATAATACGTCTACTGTTTCTGCCCCAGAGGAAGGTGACAAATGGGGACCAGTTACCTGCTCACCTTTTTTTTTTTTTTTTTTTGTGCTGAGGATCGAACTTAGGCCCTTGTGCTTCCTGGCAAGCACTCTCGCCACTGAGCTAAATCCCAGTCCCAACTACCCACTTTTAAGTGGTTGCTTTGTCCCCCAAGTGGTTGCTTTCTCACCCTGGCAGTGAGGTGTGAGCTTACCTTTCATGTGTCTACTTATGTGTTTGGACCCTCCCTCCCTCTCCCTCCATTTCTTGATCCCCTTCCCATTGAAAAGATCTGTCTCCCTATTTCCTATTATCGATCTTTTATTTTGCTCTTTGTTTGTATTTTGGGTTTCTTATATAAGAGAAACCATGTAATATTTAAGCTTTTGTGTCTGATTCATTAATTTTTAAGCATCAAAGAGAGAAGTTTCAGGAATGAAGGCAGAGATCACGCAAAGGATTAGCCTACTATTCCTTTCATTCACTGCCACAGGCTATGTCAGTGCTTTCACTTAGGTCCCCACTCCCACCACAGAATAGCCCTTCTCACCGTGCTTCTACCGCCCACCCCCGCCTCCAACAACCCCATCATCTCCCTGGCTTACTTCTATTATGAACTCATTTCACTTTTTCTGACATTTCCTATCCTCAGTCATCCAGGTTGAGCCAGTGCCTTTTTTCTCTGTCATTTCTTTGTACTCCCAGAATACCTCTCTGCACACTGGTTTTATCATATTCTCTCATATTTCTTCATCATTTTGGCAGTCTTCTTCACTAGACTGTAGCTACTGACAGGCCGGAGCCGTTCATTCCTACATCCCTAGGAGCCTTGGGACCTAAGAGGAAGTACTGAAAAAAACATGTGCATACTGAGTGGACAAAAAACTAGAATTGCACAGAGTTGTCTGGTGGGGGGAGTGACAACTCCTCCCTATCAGAAACAGAAAGATCATTGCCATATAAACACACCACCCTATATCCCTTGAGATACTTACACCGGCAAATCTGTTTACGATCCGGCCTGTGGGTGTTGTATCAAAAAACTTCATAGGTGCACGAAGGATATTGATTAGCAGTTGCCTGTGTAAGGTTTTTGATGCAAAAATGCAGCCATACACACTCCAGATACTTGCTGCAAGCACAAATATAGCTAGAAATAGAAACAGTTTTATTAGCACCATACACAAGAGTCCCTGAAAATTTGTGCCCAGGACATAATAGCAAATGTTTTCTTGAGTACTAAAAAAGTACAAGGTCCAGAGATTCTGTAAAAGATAGCTGTCATAGCCTTTACAAATACCTTGTGCTACTCCCAGAGCTCCATAGACCCCAATTCTCATGTCCCTCTGAGAGGCTGGATAGTTAGTGGCATTGAAGATGTTAGAGTCCATGGTCCAAGCACTGAGCCAAAGATTGGATCCAATAAAAGCCACAGAGTTCATCATGTAGAAAAAGATGATGAAGCATATTGAACACCATCTCACTGCTTGCAGGTATTTCATGTAGATGGAGAACTTCACCTACAAAGACCCCATCAATATTAGTAGAATACTCTAATGGCTTTTGGTGTAGAAAACCAATTGCAAGGAGGAGCGGAGTTCCCTGGAAATGTGGGTAATAACAACAAGTAAAATTTGGTAGTCTGTGTTCACTATTTATGAACTGAGCTATGATAATAGATCAATGCTGATATACAATGCAGGGTAAACAGCAATCAAGTTATTAAAAGAATCTGAAGCTAATTGAAATGGGAAGATATCAAAACAGAGTAAGATATGGAGCTTTACTGCAGACCTGGGCCTTTGTAGTTTTAATTAATTTGAATTGTATGCTCTGGGTCTGATACATTAGTGTTTCTTGGCTCCTAGAAGTGCATCTCAAGTCAGTTTTGTTGTTCTCCATACATCAGAACAGAATCGAATACTCATGAAATATCAGATCAAGATATTTATAGGAAACATAACATTTATCATAGATATATGATTTGATAGAAAGTCGACAGGCTTATTTAGAATTTTAATAAAGAATCTGAAGATTCATAACAAATAGAACATGTTGCTCCCGTAGATATGTAATGGAGCTTCAAGTAATCTTAAGATTTCAGATTCTAAGCCATATATCATCTCAAATGGTACTTTTTGTGTGGTGTTCACCTTTCCACTTTCCATGAATTCCTTCTTAATTAGTTTTTGGCCTTTCACTAGTTCTTCTTCTGCCTTCAGGATGTTCACATTCCGAGTTTTCAAGGAGTTTTTCAAGGACTTCAGATGCGTGCCACTGGATCTAGAGCTGAGAGGTAGAAAGGGAGAAACTTTACTAAGAATGTAGATGCTTCCTGGTGGTATCTTGCAAGAAGATGTCACAATCACTCTGTTGGCACATATCAGAGCAGATGACCACGGGAAATTGACACAGTCCCAACCTTTCCTCCTGCCCATACAAGGAAGCAAAGGAAGAATTTGGAATGTCCATGGGGTCCACCCTCTTAGGAAACACCCATAGAGAAAAATAGAATGATCAAGTGGAAATATGGAAAGAATGAGGGCTGCCAGCTGAATAAATAGCCCACCTGCGGCTCATAGTTCGATGAAGGCTATTCTCTCTTTTCATGGTCAAGGAGGCTGCATCCTCAGGGACCTCCTCTATACTGGGTATCAGTCCACAGTCATCATCATCTTCTTCTTCATCACTATCATTGACTAGGGAGACACATCAGAGGTTAGGAAAATAGCACAGAGCACTCATAGTCCTATGAACGAGAAGAGAAAAGCCTTCTCTGATCTGGTCGGTTTCAGCAAGGGATTTCTGATGTACATAGACAACAAGACTCTATCCCATAAATACCAATTACTAGTACCTATTCTATTCTATTCTATTCTATTCTATTCTTTCTATGCCATTTCTATTCCATTCTATTCATTTGTAGTACTGCAGATTGAATGTAGGGACTTGTGTATGCTAGGCAAGTACCCTAACACTGAGCTACCTCCCCAGCCTTTTCAGTATATATTCTCATTGAGAAATGCAATAAGGAGAGATGTGTTAATGTTCTGCCAGAAGAGAAAATGATCAAAAAGGAGAAAAAATTTCACCCCAAAGTTCATATAATTTAACAAACTTCTATTAATTGAGAGTATTTAAAAGCACTCACTGAAAATAAAATAAAATAAATGTAAAGCTCAGCATGGGTATCAGAGGAAATGTTAGAATAAGGATGTCCAGAAATCTGCTCCTCCAAAAAGATAATGTAAATATGGGTCAAAAAAAGAAAAAGGTCAAAATCAATTTTTTCAGAACTCTGAAATCAACGTTGGCAAAAATTCAAAGGCTCACTTTTTTTTTTTTTAAATAACTGAATCTGGCTAAGAATAGTACAGTTTGTAGTGGTTTAATTTGCCCTATTTCCATCCCCCCTCTCCTCAGCCGTGATAGCCTATAAAACCAACAGCCATAAAATCATGGTAGCCAAGAAAACTAGCAGCCTAGCAACTACTTAAGGGGCAGAGTGAGTTCAAAACTCCAAAAGTCCCATCCTAGGATAACTGTCATTGTTTTCCCTGTCTGGAATCCCCTGAAAACCTCCATTCACAAAGCTTTTCTTTATTTGATCTTATTCAGAGCAAGCTCAAATGATCAACAGCAACTCTGTAACATCATGGCTGTCCAAGGTGGTAATAGTTGAGGCTCTGATCTCACAGTCAAAATATGCTCCTACTTTTTAGGCTCTGTAGATGCTCCCTCATTCGAGTGATTACTGACTGCCACTCCAGAGCTTTCTTTCTCTCTTTTTGTTTTCTTTCAAATTAAGAGAAGACAATTTATTTAGAAGACTATTTAAAAGTGGTGAAAAAGGAGGAAAGGGAGATGATAGCTACTCGATGAGTAGGAAGCATTCAAAGGCGAAATACTTGTGGGCCCTTTGTTGTAGCCCCTTTTTATTGAGGTTTTTCTTTGGGTCAGCCCTTGGAATCTGATTGGCTCTTCGGCTTGTCTGTCACCTCTGCCTCAATTTCCCTCAGCTCTGTGACCTTTGTCTCAGAGCTTGCTTCCTCAATCCTGAGCTGCTGGTGATCATTATTTCAGCCTCATAACCAGCATTATGTCCAAGTCTACTACTGGCAGGTCCTTGGGAAGAGTCACAGTAAATGGCTCCACAGTTAACTGGAGTTAATCAGTGAACTCAGTGATGACAATATTATGGGCTGTTCCCATGGCATACTGTGACACTATGCAGCTGTCATAATTTTTCCTAGTTCACACACCCACTAGTTTTTGGTATTTTTATCAGAATTCCTTTGTTAAAGCTATCAAGAGTTTAGTAGTATACTATTAGTACTTGATGCAGTCATAACATAGGGACCACAATAGGGGTACAGAACAGGCAAAATCCTGGGCCCTTAGCCATTATTCATTGAAAGCATGATTTGTGTTTTCTTCTGGGAGAGGCAAGGACTCAAAAGCCATTTCTGCTATAAACAGTGACTCTTCACTTGGACCTACAGACACCCAGTGGGTAACTAAAAGCAAAACATAGCTTGATCATTTTGTATTCTTCATTACCTTAAAACTTTGGGCCAAATACCTTCTTGGCTTTTTATATAGATATGTTAATCATTTGGAGAGTGTCTATCTAGGAGTTGGCAAAACAAGACTGATTTGCCCTGAATTTACATGACCTCACCCCCTTCAAGGTTAAGGACATCAGGATGTGGGATTTCCAGGGACATTCAACTATGTCTCTAGCCATTGTCCTGAACTGGTAATCACCTGGATCCCAGGAAAGACAGAGCCCCACCTGAGTGCACCCTTTAGCCAAAAGGATTCCAGAGCTATGACGCCAGAACTGGGATAATCAACCAAATTCCAGCCCACCAGCTAATCCTTAAAGTTGGCCACCTACCTTTGTGGGTATGCCAATCTGAACCCCTGTGAGTGTGCCCCCTCCAGCTCCCTAAGCTAGAGTCTTTTCCCATCTTCCCTCTAACTTTCCAATTAAAGCTTCCTACTCTCCTTGCAGACTGTACTTTAGTTTTAATTTCCATTATTATGAAAAGCAAGGACCCAAGCTAACTGGTGACAATACTGGGTTTGCAGTCCAGAAATCGGTTTCAATGGGTTTGCAGCAGTTGGAATGGGGTGTATAATTTGAATCGACAGGAGCTTGGCATCCACTGGTGTTCTAATCACCTGTACTTTAGGTTATGCCCTTCTAAAGGGTCTTCTCTGATTGAATGTCAGAGACGGATGAACAAGGTGAGCCCCCAGTTTGGCCTTATAGTTTTGATTTGTTTCTTTACCCAGAACACAGAAGAATAGAGTTTGAAACTTTGAGTAATTCACTTTCAAATCTAGTTCATTAGATGTGAAGCAGGAGGTAGACATCAGTTCACCATTCCCACTCAGACCCCAAGTTCTGTACTGTTCCAATCTCCTTTCCATACCTGTGGCCTCCCCTTCAGGACCTGAATGTTTCATGAATGTCTTCAGATTCTTAGCAAACACTCCTTTCTTGGCTAGCAGGGCACTGTATGATCCTTTCTCCAAGATAGTCCCATTCCCCAGAACCACAATCTCATCCACTTGGGGAAGAAAGTGAATGCTATGTGTAACCAACAGTCGAGTCTGTAAAAATAACATTAAATTATGCTTGTTTTCCCTGGATTACTCTTGTTTTGTTTTGTTTTACCAAGAGGATTTATTGGTACATTTTAGGCATACATAATGATTGCATTCATCTAGTTAATTTTTACCGGTATATGACACATCTTGATTTTTTTCCCCCTTCCCCACTCCTCCCCTCAACTCCAAAAATGTATAATAGATACTGTGAAAAAGGAAGGAAGTATTCAAATGGGAAGGAGAACTAGGGAGCAGGGAAAGGGAAGGGAAGGGAGGGAAAAGGAAAAGGAAAAAAATAGAAAAAAAAAAGGGGGGAAATGTAAATAAACCCTGGATTACTTTTTTTTTTTTAACCAAGAACATGTATTGGTACATTGTACATATAATGATCACATTCATCACATTTATTTTGTACCTGTACATGATGCATCTTGGTTCTTCCCCCCTTCCCCACCCCTCCCCTCTGCTCCCTCCGTCCCTATTTACAGCAGGTTTATTCACATTTCTCCATGATTTCCCTTTCCTCTTTCTTTCCTTTTTTCCCTTCCTGCTTTCCACCCTTCTCTCTTTCTAGTTCTCCTCTCCTTTGTATATTATCTTCCTTTTATAAAATATCTATTACACCTCTTTGTTCTTATTTACAGTTATGGTTTCTCATATCAGAGAAACAATTCAACGTGTACTTATGAGTGTCTGATTTATTTCACTTAATAGTATGTTCTCAAGGAACATCCATTTACATACAAATGACTCTAGTTTATCCTTTTTGATGGCAGTGTAGTACTCCATTATGTAGAAAAATCACATTTTCTTTAGCCATTCATAACTCTGGATTACTCTTAAAAAGGAATCACATACATGTCATTTCACACTGGGGCTTTGCTTTGAAATGTAGTCTTGATCATCTGGCCTGTTTTATATCCTCCTTCCTTCCCAGCACCACATTTTTTAAAACTGATTTTATGGGAAATGGGACTTTGAACATCATGGATCTACTCATAATTATTTTCCTGTAGAGAAAATGAGGTTTACCATATTCGCATCCTCCTCCATGCCCTGGGATAGCAAATGATTGAATTTAGAAAAGTCATCAGTGCGCATTATTATAACTGGTACATATAAAGCTAATTGATATGCTAAAACTAATTTCCCCTTACTAGTTTTTCATTTACCAGTTAAGCAACTGTACCAAAGAGCTTTTTTCAGTATGTTAGAGACACTGAGAACAAGAAAATTAGCACAACAATGTTTATAGCAGCACAATTTGTAATAGCTAAATTCTGGAAGCAACCTGTATACCCATCAATGGATAGCTGGATAAACAAAATGTGATATCTATACATAATGGAATACTATTCAGCCATAAAGAATGACAAACTAGAGTTATTTGTAGGAAAATGGATGGACCTAGAAAATATAATGTTGAGTGAAATAAACCAGTCTCACAAGCTGGAATACTGCATGGTATCCCTCATTGAGTGAGGTAAAATACAAACAACAGAAAAGGGTAAACAATGGTACAAAAAGATGAAGTGCTAGATATAAGCTAATGGACAAAGGGTTCAAGGGAACAAGAAGAGGGCAAAGGGGGAGGGAAATGGGAATCCAGAGGAACAATGATATCTTAAAAATAAGAACCTAATAACCCAAACTTAAATCAGTGACACGTACACTGGGTACTATAGTAATTTTATATAGTTGTGACTTACTGCTGTATGTAGGTGGTTGTTTACATTGCTCACTGTCATAAGCAAAAGGTACAATTAATTGTGGTCTGTAAGCTTGTGTAATTGCCTGTAAGTTTGTGTAATTTTGGATAAATTTTAATTAAAAATCTAAAAAAAAAAGAAGAAACTTAAATCCAGGTCCTTCTTGGTGTCAGAGATTTTTCAACACTCGTATTCTTCAGCTGACTACTGAGACAGGAACTTCACTCAGAGATAGAAAGACAAGCACTTATAGGTAAGTAGTGAGGCTGAATTAGGAGTTATGAAGTTGTGATGTGTTTCTGGAGAGATAAGCTAAATCCACTGCTTTTGTTCTGTACTTTACACCCCAAGAAAGACAAGACTTTTCTTATCTGGAATATCTAGAACATGCTCACCCCTTAAATCTCAGCTCAAAGCCAACTCTTCTGGTGCCTTTCCTGAATCTTCTAGAAAGACTTGGGTATTCCTCCCGTGTTTCCACTATAGTTTATAGAGACTACAATGAAAATAACTCTGGTATTGTAATATTATTTGCTTTTCCATATATCTTTCCATTAAATTGTGACTACATGAGAGCAAAGACCAGACCCTTCCATCTATACATGCAACAAACCTGGCACAGGGTGAGTGTTCAGCTCAAAACTGAATGAACTAAGAAGGATGTAAGCACAGAACTCAGGACCAGAAACGAGAGAGAGAGAGAGAGAGAGAGAGAGAGAGAGAGAGAGAGAGAGAGAGTGTTTCTGCAGAACCACTGATTCAAAAGAGAAGAAAAGGGCCTCAGTGGAATAGCAGCCCAGGTCACATCAACCTTAACTAGCAGCATTCAAGAATCTTGATGAGAACAGGCCAAATACTGTTAGATTCTCCCTGCCCAGTGCCAAGGGGAATGATGCTACCAACAGAGGGGCTCTGTCAGCCCTTCTTGAAATTCAGCACACAATGTCAGGATAAACATACTAATTTTCCCACGGTGACAAAAGCATGGTCTCCACCAACAACTCGTTGTAGCGACTTTTTTCTGCCTACTTTATCTGTTCTGTCTTATAAGGGCATTGTGAGAATCAAATGAGAAAACAGTGAAAATGCTTAGCACAGGTCTGGCATATGAGTGAGTGTCAAATAACTATTAGATATTATTTCTATGTTCAAGTTAAATTGTCCTTTCAGGCATCATGTTCTCACATCCTGCAAGCATCCCCAGGAAAGTGCCTTTTTAGAGCATAGCTCTAATGCCTGAAGGATGACCTGTGTCCCACCAGCAAATGAATCATTGGGTCCTTGGGTGTTTTCTGATACCAGTCAGTTCTCTGAGACCAGCTGGGTCTCTAACAAATCACCTTAATTTTGACACTAACTACCTGAAATTAACACAGACCCCTAGTCTAAAGGCCCACAAAATTGTTCCCCACTTCAGAAGCCAGTAGATAGTTTCAGGCTCCTCATAATTCTGACAACTGGCCATTAACTGGACTCCCTTTTAAGGTTCCATAATTTTCCAGAAAGCCTCAGGGATCTCAGGAAAATATTTATTTTCCCAGCTTCTTATGAAGGATATAGCTCAGGAACAGCCAAAAGAAAACAATGCACAGGGCAAGTTATGGGGAGGGATGGAGAGCTTTCATGCCCTCTCACTTTGTACCACCCTCCCAGCACTTTGACGTGTTCACAAGCTGGAAGCTCTCCAAATCTCATTGTTCAAGAGTATTTATAACCCAATTCTACCACCACTTCCTACATGGAGGTTAGTGGGTAGGGCTGAAAGTTCTAACCTTTCTACTACTTGTTCATAATGAAGCTCTCTAGGATTCCTGCCCTAAACCATTTCATTAGGATAAACTCAGGCATGATCAGAGGGGCTTATGAATAACAAAAGACAATCCTATCACTCCTGAAATTCCAAGGGTTTTAGGAACTCTGTGCCAGGAAACAGGGACAAAGACTAAATACATTTCTTATTATAACCAGAGGTCAATAAATATTTTTGTCAAAATCATTCTTAGAGGTTTAACATAAAAGCCACAGAGTAAGGCCCAGATAACCCACTTCTAGTATAAACCATGACTTCATGATTGAAATCTTCATGGGGTAGGCTCCAAGGAGATCAGTCAAGTAAATAAGAAAATCTGCTTCAGAACAGTGTGATTCTCATCCCCTTACCCACATAGCTTCACTACTTTGAATGCTTTCTCACCTTGCCATTCAACAGGCCATTGGGGCCCAAGACCTTATTGAAAATATGTTTTCCTACATGAGCATCCACAGCTGATAGAGGATCATCTAGGATATAGATGTCTAAATCTTGATAGGCAGCTCTAGCCAGGCTGATTCTCTGCTTCTGGCCACCACTGAGATTTATACCCTGAAGAAAAAAATGATTTCTATTAAGTTACTCCACTCCCTAGTTTCACCTTACTGAGTCTAATAAGGAGGGTTAAAAGGAAGAAATTTGCCTCAATCAGTTATCAAGGGCTTAAAAATCTTACAAATTTCTTTATACAAATAAATAAGTTTGATTGAAATAAGTAACTTGAACCCAAAAATCAAAGGCAGGCCCAAGGTAGCATTTTCTATCATATAATTTACTTATTTAATATTTGTATTGCTTGCTGCTCCCCTCAGGGCATAGAACTATACCAGGGTAGATTTTTTTTCTCTATTTTGTTTATGGATATTATCCTAGCACTTACAACCGTGTCTGTCACATAGCAGTTACTCAATAGATACATGCTGAATTAATGGATAAATTCATTCCAGACCTATGTCTGCACTAGTCCAGCATGTCAAAATCATTGTCCCCTAAGGGATTATTATATTCATTTTTATTAATGGGAAGGAAAAAGGAAAATATTCTAACTATGTTGTAAATTATACTATATCCATTCAATGGATACAATATCATCAAAATCTATTTTTGCAAAAAGCATTTAATCATACAGATAAACCTTGGGCCAGTCACTATTAACATAGTTTCTCATGAACTTTGATTCAGATCACATAATTCTTATTTTTACTTCCATATATCAAATTGAAAAATTTGGAGTTATCTGTACAAAGTATTGTGGGCAGATAGCACAAACACATGCTTTCTGGTGTTTGTTCAAAACATAACTATCAAGATTGGTCAACTATGTTACTCCCATGTATTTCTTCTGTCATTCTCACTTTTTTCTTCAATATTTCTTCACCCTTCATGGTCCCTTGCTATCTCAAGTACCTTCTCTCCGATTTCAGCCAGGTCTCCTCCAGGTAATATTTCCAAGTCTGGGAGGAGGGCACAAGCCTCCAGAACTTGTTGATATCTCTTTTCATTCAACTCTGATCCAAAAAGGATGTTGTCTTTTACGGTGCCATTCTGAATCCAGGACTGCTGAGGGACATAAGCTGTAGTACCCTAGATGGGAAAGGATCAGACCATATGACAGCTATACTTCCAGAAATGCAGCGTTGAAGTTTGAGGTGGCAGGAGTAAGGAAGAAAAAATAGAGCTTAGATTTGAAGAGCTATGTGTCAGGCTGCCTAAACAACTGATATTTATTAATGTGCTTGTATGGTATGGACCCAGAAGAAAGATCCAATATATCATTCACCATTTAACAGTCCCCCATTAGACTACCAATTTCTTGACATAATCCTGAAAAATCAGAAGAGAAATGCACATGCTTCTTCTAGATAATGGTTTTAGTGAGATGTGATGAGTTTCTTAGGACTAATACAGTACTAACACCTTAAATAAATGGAATAGATGACATTTTAGGAAGCAAAAACTAAGAGGGTAGACTAGCACACAAGAGGGTATACAGAGGAGATTCTATTCAAGTGACATAGGGACTGACAAATGCCTGTGTTTGAGAAAGAATTCAGTTATGAGCTGACACTAAAAAGCTTCTCAAAAGGAGTTAGGAGTTGGGGATTTAGTTCAGTGGTAGAGCACTTGCCCAGCAAGCACAAGACCCTGAGTTCGATCCCTAGCACCCTCTCTCCAAAAAAAGGAGGGAAGAGACAAATCTGTAGAGTCTTCTCTGCTACAGTGCATGGTTTCTTAAAAAATGCAAATTAACTCATTAGACATTGGTAAATAATGTTAGTATACTGTGGAAAAGACATGTTTTCATAATTTTTCTCAGCAGGTCATTATAAAGAATCAGGAACAAGTGCTCCCATACGTAAAAAGAAAACTTTAGCAATATATGAAAATCTTGAGGAAAAAAATGGAAAATGTAGACTGTCTCTCTTTGGTGCAAGTAGTGGCTGGTTTAATGATTCAAAAATATCTATAATTCTCTCTCAATTTACCTCTCTGCGGAAGTTCAAAGTGTTTATGAAGGTGCCTTGAAAACATTTCCCTCTATGTTAAAAAAGTCATGATTAATGAGGAAGTCAACATGCTAGCATTTTGTATTAGAAACAAATGCCTCAGGATCTAGCTTGTGGGGGTTGGGGATTTAGCCGAAGTGGTAAAGTGCTAGCCTAGCAAGCACAAGGTCCTGAGTTCAAGCCCCAGCACGCAAAAAAAGATCTAGCTTGCAAAAGAGGAGGCAAGAAGCCTAGACTAATTGTAATGTTGGGTGTAAATGCCAGTGTTGATTTTACAAAGCTACTGTATTTACTCTTCTGGTTATTGTTACTCTCGGACTTGTTTTTGTTGCTTATTTAGTGTATGTGTGTGTTACTGGGGATTGAACTCAGGACCTTTGCACTGAGCTGCATCTCTAACCTGTTTTATTTTTTTATTTTGAGACAGAGTCTTGCTAAGTCAGTAAGTTACCTAGGCTAGGCTCAAACTTCAGATCTTCCTGACTCAGCTACTCAGAGTGCTAGGATTACAGGCATGTGCTAACATGCCTGGCATTACATTTTTAGTCATCTGTTAAAAACTCTTTTCCCTATAGGTTCTGTTATTTTTATTGCACAATTTTGCAGAATTTGAGATTTTCAGAAACACGTAAGTACAGCAGAAATATCTAGACTTTGAAGGAGGACAGCTCTACTCCACAGTTGTCGCACTTTAGTATGCATATCTCCAGAGACCCTGGGATGGTGCAGAGAATCTATAGTTTACAAGTCTACCACATGTCACCAAGGCCTCACCTACTAGTGCATTCTCCCAAATGAGAAAATGACAGAGTGGCCCACATTTGAGGGTCAGAAGTCATTGGCATTCCCTCTCACCTTGATGGTGATGTGTCCGTGGACATTTTCCATTTCTCCCAACATAGCTGACATCAAGGAAGATTTCCCAGAGCCCACGGTGCCCACCACAGCCACCAGTTGGCCTGGCATAATGTCCAGGTTCACGCTGAAAGAGAGAAAAAAATTTGAAGGAGATTTTGGGGTGGAAGGAGCATGGATATTTAAGAGTAGTTCGTGCCACTTTTCTGACTCATCATGGAGTCTAGTTTAGGAGATTTTTTCCCTTAATACTGGAAAATTTGTCTTAGATATCTAAGACCCCAAAGTACTTCTTTAGTGATTTCCTTTGTATCTTTAAATGGCTAAAGAATGAGACCTAATTTACCCAATTCATCTATAAACTGTCTCTGCCAAATGCATATTTCCAATAGAAAAATTCCCGTATGACCAATAGAGTATTATTGAACAAGAGGGGAGCCTACATGGAGCCTAGATTTCTGGCTTAATTCAGTCCCAACTCTGCCACTGCTAGATTGTATGACTTTGGAAGATCACTTGCTCTGGACTAAGGACCTTTGTTTTTAAACTAACAGAGTTGAGCAAGAATCAGCTTGCTGGAACAATACCCAAATCTAGTTATTTAATCAGTAAATGTTACTTCTTATCAGTCAATGTTTCTCAAATTTATTTATTCAATGAGTAATACTTGCTGGAAACAGATCCCCGAGCTTGTCCACTGAAGATCTGACTTCTCTAGCTGAAGAGGAGTTTACATTGGGCTAGAATCTCGGGAACACACAAGGTCCTGTGCGCCAGCCCTATTATTTGAGTCCCTAGGACATTCAGAACATTGGAAACTTGCTCATAGTATTTCTCAACCTGCCTGTTGAGCTGAACTTCTTCCGGACCTGTAGCAGTAAAGTGGGAGCTGTGTCCTGTTTCCTTTCTGCAAAAGGAAACTCTTGGGTTTGGGGCAGGTTCAGAGCAGGGTCTCCCAGCTAGCCCCAGAGACCATGTTAAAGACTGTAGGAATACAAGAGAAGAGTGGAAAGTCGTGAGAAGGGAAACAATAAGATAAGTCTGATCATGAAGAAATAAAGACATGGCCTGCTTGAGCTTCTAGTGTACTCTGCTTGTGGTGTACTCAGTGGATGAATTGGACGTGCTGTTATACATAATGCTTAAGAGACATACTATGGGCAGCAGTGTTGCAAGAGTGGATTAGCTTATGGCATGAAGTGACCTGCAGAGTGGGATGCAGGACTGGGTTATTTTGATGTGAAACTCCAGATCTGAAATTGAATCTTTTACAGGCAGCTCCCATTAACCAATCTGGGAAGAAAAGCAAGATTCCAGTGCTCCTGGTTACTATTTTTAAATGAGTAAATGACCTTAAATTGAGTTCACGCTCTTGTGTGTATCGTCTATCATATCCAGAGACCTGGGCTACCTGTCAACCCCGCACTATCCCCATCCATTACATGGAGAACAAATGTCTTCATAGGTTCTCAGCTGAAGAGTCACATTACCACAGTAGTAAGGCAAGATGGCAAATATAACCATGGGGGAAGAGGCTCAGGACCTTAGTTCTCAGCTTATGCCTCTATGGGTTTAGCCTACACTAGTATGTAATGGAACACATGTATGTAGTTTTTTTCCCACGTGTTCTATTACATGACATTTTCTGAGAACAGGAAAGCAAGGAGAATCCTAAAGAACAGCAGTACAACAAGGAGACAACTCACTCTCGGATTGTGGGTTCCGAGTCCCGGTCCCAGGTAAAGGAGGCCTCAGAAAACTGCACAGCTTTGTCTATTGAAAAAAAAAGTTTCTTCTTTTAGTGACATGTCTTACATATCTGTCGGCTCTTCTGTAGCCCTTCTATGTTATTGCTTCCACTATCAGCTCCTAGGATCACCTCTGCTAGTGGTGCATCTCACTAACGGGAAGTGAATGAATGCTCCCAGGATGAGACTAGAAGTGGCCAGCATGTGACATTCTTTTTTATTCAGAAGTCCTAAATTTTGCAGCCCTCTGTACACTTCCTTGCTCTCTATTGCCTAATCTCCTTATGTGAGTTTTACCTCCCTATATAAACCCCCCAACTCTTTTTCTTTCTGTGTCTGTCTGTCTATCCATCTGTCTGTCCTCTTCTTCTTTTTTTGGGGGGGAGAATGGGATCAAACCTAGGATCTAATGCACACCAGGCATGTGTTCTACCACTGAGATACACACCTGGCAATCTCTCTACCTCTCTACTCTGGATCCCAGACCCACTGTTTGATCTGGCCATGGATGCCCTCCACTTTAGAATCTGTGTGTGCTTTCACTACAGGCTGTCTTCTCAATTTCATAACTTGGTCCCATTCTTATTCTTCTCTTTCTTTCTTCTTCTTCCTTTTTTTTTTGGACAGTGTCTCACTGTATAGTTCAGGCTGGTTTTGAACTCACTAGCCTAGGCTGACCTCAAACTTGCAGCAATCTTCCTGCCTCAGTGTTCTGAGTGCTGGGATTACAGATATGTGCCACCACTCCTGGCTCTCCATCCTGACTTCTGCTTTGTGGATTCTTTGTAGGGTTGCTTGCTTATTCTTAGAAGAGTTGACCCAGCTTTGGTTAGCCATGTAGCTAAGCAATCTGCTCTAGGTGAAAATACAGTTTAAGCTAAACAGTATGCTTATTATACAAGTGTAAGTTCAAGACTAATCCCTACATTTTCCTCTTAGTTTGCTGACACTAAGCCCTTATATATCAAAATTTAGGTGCCAGCCCTATGAATAATTTTGAGAAGAAACTTCCAAATTTGTTTACCAAAATTGCAGACATGCCGAATGGCAGATGTGTCCAAGTCATCACCTCCCAAGTACTTCTCTAGACGTTCTACAGAAACACTGGCCTAGAGAAGAACATAAAGGATATGAAGAATAAAAAAGTCAACAACAAACACAAGGAGGGAAACAATTTTGACTTTGTCATTAGTCCATGATTTGCCATTTGCCACACCTGGAGTCTCCTGACCCCCACCACAAACTGATTCATTCCTCATCCCTGGAAGCCATCATATTCTGAAGAGAGAGAGAGCAACTAAGACATTCTATTTTAGCCCTTCAGAAAATTCAAGGAATTCAACTCTACTATCTCTTTCCAATCTTTAGTCCTATTTCTGGAAACTGTCTCCTACCTTCTTCTAAGAAAAAAACCATAACTTCTACCTACTTTTGGACACTGGACCCCTTTCTTACTCTTAATAATTGACTCTATGCCGTGGAGATCTGTCTGGTATTCTAACTGAGCCACTACTAGGACCCTTGAATTAGCAATAATCGTGCCTCGGATAAACCTCATTGGCTACGATACTGCCACTGTGCAAAGCTAGGATCCTTGAAAGAACTGGCCAATGCTTAAACTGCAGCTGACCTAAGTGCTGTGGAACACCCTGGGATCCCCAGAACATGAGAACATGAGAGGTTTTCATGGAGCTTCTTTCAAAAGGTGTTCTTCACAGGTCTTCCATCTTCCAGCGAAGCTGTCATGAAAAGGTTTTTCACAGCTGCCCAACTTCTGAGGAAGTGTTAGGCTTCCCGCCTGTCCCTTGCTTAAGGCATCACTGCAGGGGTCAGTGTGGGTCAACTCCTCAGAACACAGTGCCCCACTTCCCGTGTTGTGTTATCGTCTATCTCTTTTAGGTTCAGGGTTATACAGCTAGACAAGGAATGGAGGGAGCTGATGCCTTTGCCAATCTTGTTTTTACTAAGTAATGAACTGTTGTCTAAAGAGAACATGTTGTTTCTTTACTGGCCAAATGGTCAGCCTTTCTTCATACCTTCCAGGATAAAGAGACCTCCGAAACTCCAGAGCTGTCTGAAGCTAGCCACTTCTGGGATGAATGTGGGTCCAACACTCCCTCTATCCCTCAATATTCTGGCCCTCTCACCAGTCTTCCATCTGTTTTGTGAACTTCCTTCCAAGGTCTGGGCCTTGGACCTTCTCAGTGATTGGCGTCAGCTTTCAAAACCCAGACATTGTCCCTGGCCCATCCAAGGCCTCCTAAATGCTAAACTCATTTTCTGACAGACTGAGGCTTCCAAATTTACCACTACCTGGATTCATACAAAGAAGGAGTCTCTTCTTTCCCTTTTGTGCCATATTTTCCTAATGTTATACCAATACCTTGACAGCCTTAGAAAAATATGGGGGAAACTAGGCTGAGATAGGAGCTTAGAAAAGTTCCTAACACCAGGGCTAATCACAATCATCTCACTAAATGCTTTCACAAGATTTTCTCCCTGTGAGATAGTTGAGGTTGATATGATTATCCTCGTTTTATAGCTGGATAAATTGGGGCTTAGAGAACTTGTGATTTTATTAAGATCAAACCATCAGTCTGTGGAGACCAAACAGATCTCTCTAATTAAAAATTCGCCAGCAGAAGATAGACATGGGATGTGACAGGTCAGTCATTTTGGACTGTAAGGCTTTTAATCATAGATAAATGGTTAACAGGGGGATTACCTGGAGCAGGGAAGAAATCACCATGGGAAGCATGGTTAGGGGAAAGCGCAGGATATTGAAGAGTGTGATGGAGGTGAAGGCCTTTTCTGCATCCAAAATATTGTTGCTATCCACCAGAACATAAACAGAAAATGTAGTCACAGACACCTGGAAAGAATAAGGTCAAGAGCAATTTATTTCTAAATGG
>PVJO010005597.1:0-96999 GCA_004026905.1 Hystrix cristata | reverse complement strand
AAAAAAAAAAAAAAAAAAATTTAAGAAGGTGCTAGGGAAGAGGGGTAGTGAGGAAGTAGGGTGGGTCTCCAGGAAAGGCTCCGTGAACACTGCGTGACCATCTGCCACTGATCAGAAAGTGGCAAACAGGAAGCCCTCTCCCCCCAAAGATGGTGAGTTCAAGAACTTGCTGCCGTACTAGGATCAGGAGATCTGCAAGCTGGGACTGAGGAGCCACCGTGCCACATCACAGCTGCCTCTCAGCCCAACCCCACCTGCATGACTGCTCTTGCTGGAGGGAAGGGCCCAAGTGGTGCAAAGATGCCTCTGTTTCATTCTCATTGTCTAAACCTGCCCGGTTCTAACTCTCTGATAGAACTTGATTTGCATCCAGAACTCTAGCTGCAAGAGAAGCTGGCCGACAGAGTTCAGCTTCATCTTGCAGTGCAGGAAGGCAATGAGAGAGAAGAGAGAGACACAGGTGGGAATGAGGACTGAGGGCCAGGCAGGCACATCTGCCACACACGGGGAGGAAAGGAAGGGAGTCCTAGGTTTGTGGACACCCGATTTGAACATCCTCTTCTCCCCCCACACAGAGGCAGCCTCCAGGTCCACCCTCCCCAGACCTCTGTCTCGAGGTCCATGCTGCCACAGCAGGAAGAACTACTGACTAGGCCACCCCAGTTTTCATTTTCATGGTGTGGAATTGAGGTCCAGAGGGAGGAGCTAAAGTCTTAAGGCCCCACAACCATGTGGCCAAGCTGAGCCAAGTACCTGGTTCTGCCCCTGGGCACCCTGAACCCCTCTTCTTCCCACACTGGGGCTGGTACTGGTGAGACAGTTTGATCTGGACTGGTGGAAATGCTGAGGCAGATCTGCATTTCCCTCCTGGCTCCACTTCTCCTAACTGTGCCACTTTGCCCAAGCTCCTTCACCTCTCTGAGCTCTGGCTGCCTCCTCTGTGAGATGGACATGATGGCAGCACAGAGCTGAGATGACAATGGCAGATAATGAATATAAAAAGCATGTAATAGTTGCTCTGTCATGGGAGTTAGCTGTACAGTATCATTGTGAGTTTATAAGATGCCATTATTATTAACAGTAACCAATGTTCCCCGAAGTCAAGATGAAAATGTTTAAAGGTTTTATTTGTGGTTTAATCTGCACTTCCTTTTCTATCCCTACATCATTAGCAGCATCAAAAGAAATGCCGTATCACCCAGCCTACCCATACTCTCCATTCCTAACTGAACATCTGGGGTTCATGCCCTTACAGAGATCCTCTAAATATCCCCCCAGAGACCCACAAATATGGAGTCACACAAAACGCACACTCATACACACACAGACGTCATCGCATGCATGGACCCTTACCAGCACTCTCCGTCTCATACACGAACTCACAGAAACACAGCTGCCATGCTCCCCCAACACACACACAAAGCAACCACACAGTGCCCACACCGACACGCCTTCTGACATGCACACGTCACCCCTTCCCAGCTTTATGACACATTGAGGAATATCATTTGCAGGGGATGGAAGAATCTGGAAGCTCTGTCCTCGGCTTCCCTTTGAGTATCTGGCCTGCATCTGCCCAAGATGCCCTGCAGGAGGCCTTTGTCGGTCTGAAGCTAGGCCTTCAGCACAGGTCCCATCTCTGAGAAGGTAATTAATTTTCCATTGTAGCTTCTCTTCTCTCTCTTTCTCTCTCTCTCTCTGAGTCATCTCTACAAGTTTCTGTAATAGTGGCATTTAAAGAAGGGAACTTTCTGAATACCCAAATCCCTCCAGAAAGGCTCAGCTGCTTTGGTGAAGCAATTACAGGCCGGGGGAGGTGCATGGTTTCCACGTTGGAGAGAAGTAAGTGGGAGAGAACCTCAGACAGCTGCGCAGTGCAGATCACTGTGTAAATGAAATCCCTGCGGGGCTCCTTGGCAGTGTCAGAATCACTCTGTGCCTCTATGAAGGTGCTATGGAACAAGTTCTCTGCTTTCTTCTGCTTTAGCAGTGAGAGAGGCATGTGGCACAGTAGAACTCTCCTGGCATTGGACCTGGGTTCAGGTCTAATCTCTCATTTCCGGGCTGTGTATATCTGGGCGAGTTTCTTTCCTATCCAAGGAGCTGTGTTTTAATCAACAGGTTATAGTGATTAAGAGCAAGGAAGGGTTATAGAACCAGGCTACCTGGCTCTGTCCCTGATTAGCTGTTTGATCTTTGGCAATTTACAGAATCTCTGGGCTTCAATTTTCTTGTCTGTGAAATGTGAATAATAATACCACTTCATAGGATTGTTACAAGCATGGAATTTGTATACTTAAAATGCTTAGAATAGTTACCACTATATACACACTAGTCAGTAAATTCTAGCTCTTATTATTCTCATCACTGCTACCTGCCAACATCTCGGAGAGGTCTAGTGGAAGTCAAGAATCAGATTGTAGCATGGAAGGGGTGGAGCTATCAGGTGTTTCCATTAACAAAATTGATTCTATGTATGCAGGGGATTGGTCATTTTATTTTTAAAAAGTCAAATTAATGAATTGCATCCTTGAGATCCAAGAAAAAAATTAGGACTATAAATGGCTTTGGGGGCAGACAGAGTTGGGACTAAGTTCTATTTCATCTCTCAAGCACTCAGTGAGCCAGGGCAAGTCACTCAACCTTTCCAAGCTTCTGTTTCTCATTTGCCAAATGAATAAACAGGGACTCCGCTGATGCCACAAAAATGCTAAAGAGCCTGCGACACATAAGATGGGTGCATAAATTCTTCTGTGGCCTAAGACCAGCAGGGAGGGACTCCACCTTGCTTGGCAGGATTGTGCTCAGGACTTGGGGGTCTCCTTAGGGGAATGGCAATGCCCCACCACCTCGTAGGGCTGACATGAAGATTAAATGAGCTTCTCAGTGAAGATGCCGAGAGTGTGAGTCCTTCGCTTATACCATCTGGCTGGAATCAGCCCACACGCTTTCCTCTGGGTGAAGGGGAACTGAGCTTCCCCGGTGGGGGCTTCCAGAGCACCTGTCTCTAACGTTTGGCCCATATGGACCAGCATCGTTTCCTGTCTCACAAGATTCCTGGGAGAAAGGTGCTTTGTCTCAGACTCTGCTGCTTGGGCCTTCTAACTTGCTTTAGACATTCAGTCCTCCTTCAACCAGTGACTCTTTCCCTCTTTCCTCAGCAACTACTCCTGATATTTGCATTTGACAGTGGTCTTTGGCTGTACAGTACATGATTTTAGATACGTTGGCTGAATAAAAATTGTACATTTTTCTCCACCACCATGTGTTAGATTTTCGTACTCGGTGAGTTTTATAAAATTGGGGGCTTTTCTTTAATTACTCCTGTGTCCTCGTGGCATCTGGTGTTGCGGTTTATTGATGGCAGGTACACCCATAACTGTCATTTTGTCAGTGTAATGTTTTTCTATTCCAAGCAACTTGCTTTGTCCCCCTCAGGACCTGCAGGATCCAACGCTTCCTAAACGTCTGGTAAATTTTCTCCACTCAGGCTGGCCTCCTGGGGGTCCTTTGGACATGCCATGCTGTTACTACCTCAGGGGCTTTGCTATTGCCGTACCTCTGCCTGGAATGCTACTCATCCCAATGCATACATGTCTTATTCTCTTGATTGAGTCACATGTATGCTCAAATATCACCTCCTCGGAGGGTTTCTCCTGATCACCTCACCTCAAAGCGCATTCCCTAGCATTGTCTCCCCTCCTGCCCGAAATCATGCTACACATACATTTGTAGTTTGTCTTTCCTCCTGGAATGTAGGTTCCAGGTGGCCACAGAGCTTGGCTTTCTTGTACCTGACTGTATCTTGAGCTCCCATAATAGTGCCAGGTCATGGTAGGCACTCAGTAAGTATTTATAGGAGGAAAGAATAAATGAATAAACATATTATCACATGAAATGCCAGTCAAAATGAATCCACCACCAATTGGAACAGTCACCCCGCTCCAGCCTGTTCATCTTAGACCCTCCCTGTCTCTAGTGTCCTGCCCCTCCCCCCAGCCGCCCCCCCCCCCGGCCATTCTGACTCGGAGCTTCCTACATTCTTGGGTGACAGACAAGGATGAAATCAGCTGAAGGAAGCTTCTATCAATCTTGACTTTCCACTGCCCAGGAACAGGCTGTGGGAGGAGCCCGCCACTCTTCTAGAACATGTTCAAATAGGGCTATATAGGGCTATAGACGTGAAGCACCTTCCCGCATTGTATCACCCTGATAGTATTTTAAAACACCTGTCTGCTTAGTGTTTCCAGCTAGCAAGAAATGCCAAGTGGGGGCAGCTGGGGAAAAGAAATATCAGATTTGTATTCCAAGAGACGGCAAAATGAAGATGTCACTAATAACCAGTGAAAAGTTGCCTCATTCTTCCTCTCTCTGCTCACTTCCCTTGGGCTCCACTTTCTGCCTCACCACCTGCGCTGCTTCATGCCGAGCAGGAATTTGCTTTTCAGCACCGCGGACAGCGATCCGTTGGCGGCCTGGGAGGAAGACGCAGCCAGGACGTGGGGCATTGGAGCAGCCAAACAAATATTTACTGAGCGCATCCTGGGGCCAGTCACAGCAGAGAATACAGAGATTTGTGCTGTCTTGACCTTCAAATACCTTAATCTCTTCGAGTCGTCAACATCCTTACACTGGTAAAGCTGGGAAAAGGCCCCAAGCCTCTTAATAGTGGAAGGGAGAATCAAGGGGGAAATGGTTTCTTTTTCCACAGTTGCTGAACTTCTACGGTGTGTTTGCCTAAGTCATCTAAATTTCTCACTAGATGGCCACCCTCAAAGAAAACAGGCACTGTTCACTGCGCTATCCCAGGGCACACTGTCTGGTACAGAGCTGACAGTCAGTAGTTTTTGAATGGCTGTGTGGGCGAATGAACCTGCACTTCTTTCATAAACCTTATTTTACTCTTCTTTTTAATCCTACTTTACACATAAGAAACTGAGGCTCTGTGAACTGCCTTCTTATGACAGATGAAGTAGATTAAAATCTGGAGCCTCATGATTTCATGCTGGGCTGCCAATCAGAGCCACTTTCTAGAGCACTCTCGGAATCTAGAAAAGGTGCTAGCCTGTAGTTAGGAGTAGCAGCTCATACCTGTAATCCCAGTATTCTGGGACACTGAAGCAGGAGAATCAAAACTTTGAGCCCAGCCTGGGCAATCCAGCAAATTAGACTCTGTCTCAAAATTTAAATAAATGGAGCTAGCGGTGTTCCCAGTGCAAAGGCCCTAGGTTTAATCCCCAGTACTGAAAAGAAATTCAACTTTGGTTAAATTGCACGTTTCTACTGACCTCAGTTTCCTCTTATGTATAATGAGGAAGGAGGCTTGCAGGGAGCCTCCCAAGGCTGGATCGCAAATCCTTTGCAGTTGAACAAGGGTATCAGCAGGGGGGCGCATCAAAGTGAATTGAAGACACCCTCCCCTCACCGGGGCGTCAAACGAGAAGGGTATTGATATTCCCACAGACCTCGGGCTCCTTTTTCACCTTCTTGTTCCAACCAGTGTGTGTGCAAGCAGCGCGGGCTCTCTTCTTTTTAGAGTGCAACAAATGAACTTCAACCCCTCTCAAGAAGTGAGTAAAGAGACAGCCCCAGGATACAGAGACTGTGGTGTTAGGCCGCAGTGACTTATTGCCCAGGTCCCCACTGGTTGAGTAACTTTGGACAAAGCCTCGAGCAAAGATAACTGTTTAAATGGCTGCAGCAGCGGAAAAATCAGTTTGGCTGATTGATGTCCTGGGTTTCTAGTTAGTGGGTGGCTTCCAGCCATAGCTCTGCCTCAGGTCCCAGAATTACTCCAATAAGAGATCTGCTCATCTCTGACTCTTCCGGGGGCCGGGGAAGGAGGCTGAATCAGCTCTCTCACAAGCCTGATTGGAATTTAATGGGGACCAGTGGGTATTTGCTCACTGAGGGCCGTGTGGGGAGAGGAGATCTGTCAGGCTTGGCAGAAGTGCCTGGCTCCTGCCTGTGGGTGTGGAGGGAGAAATAAAATCAGGAAAGAACTGATTGCACAGTGAATGTCTTTCAATTATTTGAAAAGAATGCAAATCAAATGTGTCATAAAGGCTGCTTCTCAAACCAAGTCCTAGTCATTGAAAACTCTATTGACCAAGAAGTGTCCCCAGATCGAAGGTCAGTCATGGGCAGCTCGAGAAATGCTGTTAAGGAGCCTAATCCACAGGAGGCATCTGAGATAACTGGAAGACAGCAGGCTCTGTAACTAGCCAGACTTCAGTTCGGGTGTGGCTCTGCCTTCGACCCCCTGCAGGACATAGATCAAGTTGCCTAATCTTTTGAAACTCAGTTTATTCATCTGAAAAAATGGGAAAATACTAATATCTATTTTTCCAGTTATCTGGTGCTGTATAACAAGCCATATTAACACATCGTGGCATGTCAAAACAATTGTTTTATTACGGTCAGGGATTCAGACAGCACATGATAGATATGGCCAGTCCCCGCTGCATAATGTCTGGAGCCTCAGATGGGATACCAGATGGCTGGGGGTTGGATAACCCAGGGGCTTCTTCGCTCGCGCGATCCGGGTGGGAGTGAATCAAAGGCAGGGTTCAGCAGGGACAGTCTCTGGAGCATTTGCC
This sequence comes from Hystrix cristata, assembly GCA_004026905.1. Lineage (NCBI taxonomy): Eukaryota > Metazoa > Chordata > Mammalia > Rodentia > Hystricidae > Hystrix > Hystrix cristata. Next base: position 90,400 of record PVJO010005597.1, on the reverse strand, counting down.
TATGACTTTTCTGGAGTGGTGGCTAAGGACTCCAGGAGCTGGTGTTCCAGAGAACAAGCTGAAATTGCATGACCTTTACTGCAAGTCATACGGTTTGCTTCCTTTGCATTCAAGAGGTCAGAGTGATCACAAGCCTGTCCAGATTAAGGGGATGGGCCATAGACCTTATCTCTAAACAGAATGAGTATTAATTTGCAGCCAACCTCTAAAACTACCACACCTACCATGCATGGATCTCATAACGATTGTTATGGTTTAGATCAAGAATGGCCCCCCCAAGCCTCAAGTGGGGCTTGTGGAAGGTGACTGGTTTGGAGGAAGACCTGGATAGAGGAGGCTCATTGGGGACACGACCTGGAAGAGGATATCTCCCTTCCTGGCTCCTCACTTCTCTCTCCACCTCCTGGCCACCATAATGTGAGCAGTTTTCCTCCACTATGCCCCTCACCGTGCCTGCTGTTCCTGCCTGGGAACCCACAGACCAGCACTCTAACTATGAGCCAAAATAAACCTCTTCTCCTTTAAGAAGCACCTGTCAGGTATTTGGTCCCAGCCATGAGGAATGTGACTAAGACAACAATTAAATACATCCCACTTGCTTGACACAAGCTGCTTTTGTTTTCTCAGAGGATCGAATAGATCTTTGTGAAAGCTGGTCATATTCTTAGATAAGGTGTGTAACTCCTTATGCTGCTCTACAAGGCCTTGCACAGTCTGGGTCTGGCTTCTCCCATCTTCTTTCTGTCCATCTTGCCTCTCAAGTGCCATTTGCCTTCCTCCAGCGACTAGAGAACATCACGCCCCTTCCCAGCAGCCGAGCTCTTTTGCTCTGCTGCTCCCTCTGCCTGAAATACTCTCTGCTCACTTCACTGCCTGGCAAAAACTATGTATACTTTGAGTCTTTCAATGCTTTAATGACACTATCTCTGATTCTCAAGACCGTATCATGCTCCTCTTTCATGTGCTATTAGAGCATCAAGTACTTTTCCATCAGGGAATTGATCACAATCACTGTGTCACTATTTCCTTAATGTCCATCCCTCGCCATGTCCACCTGACACCATCACATTAGCTGACAGATGAAAACCTGTCTGCCTTCTGCCTCAGCGTAAGAATTGGCACAAAGTGGATGACCAATAAATATTTGGTGGATAAATGAATGAAGGGATGATTAGACCACCAAGACTTTAAGTTTGGACTTAAATCATATTAGTAACAGTAATTAGCCCATGTTCATCAGAGAGATGGTTGATTTTGATGCATTAGGGAGCTTGCTAGCATTCAGGGAGAAGTTTCTGATATTAGGGTACACTTTTGAGGGCTGGTCTCTTGGAGAGGACTATTAAGTCCCTATTTCAGCTGTTCTACCCAGTACTCCCTGGGACAGCAGAAGAGAATTTACGGCTGAATTCTGTAAGGCACAATTAGAATGTTTGGGCATGAACTCATTTGAACTCAGCTTCTTTTCAGTCAAGTGGTGCCAACAACACCCTGAGCATTAAACAAATAATTTAAGCATAAAATTATATACACTTAACACATACTGTGTGGTAGGGACTGTGCCAGGAAGTAAGAATACAGTGAGAGAGACAAAGTCTCTGTTCTCATAGGCCTTAGTGTCAAATAAGCGAGAGAGACTGAACATAGATACCTAGAAATAGTGTAGGTTCTGAGAGAGGAGTTCCAAGGGCCTCTCGGGGTACCGGGGTGGCAGCAACTAACCTGTCATGGGGGCAGTGAGGGAAGGCTTTATGGATAAAGTGCTAGCCTAATAAAGATCTTAAGAGCATACAGGTATTACTGAAGAAACAAGGAGGCGGTAAATGGGAATGGAGTGCGGGGAAAGGGCTAAAGGGGGAAGCTAGCATCACTTTGCTGAGGAAATGGAAGACATGAATGTGAGAGGGGCTCAAGATGGGTGAAGGGCAGACAGAAGCCTCAGAATTAAAGACAAACTCCAGGACATGTTAAAAAGATTGTGTTCTGTCCAAAAGGCAATGGAAAGTCACTGAAGTATTTTGAGCATGGGGTGATGGGGCTTCAGGGTGAAGAAGTTATCTGATGAGACCGAGGAAGCAGGAAGCAAACAGAAAACTGATCATAGTCCAGGCTGGAGGGAACAGGGCCTGGACTTATGAGTGGTAGTGCAGTAAAGAGAGGCTGACAAGTTCCAGGGATATCTGGGAAGAATAATAGTGATTCATAAAGGAGTGGAGGACAGGGCAGTCAAGGGGGACTCTGGAGTGCTGCCTTGAGTATCCAAATGGAAGGGGAGGCAGAGCCCCAAGAGCAAAAGCAGCTTTTGGTAGGGAAGGTGAGAAGTTCAGCATTTGACTCTGTGGGCATCAAGTGCCTATCAACATCCACATGGAAATATTATGATGGTCCCAGAATATCCTGGGCCTAGAATTTCCCCAACTACTTAGCTGTATTAAGTACAATGGAGTCATGAGGAAATGGTTCTATTTTGGACAAAGTCCTCCTTAAAACTCAAAATCTGTCTTAATCTTCTTAATGCCCCAAATCCAATCCATTTTCCCAAGGATCAACTAAGAATTCATGCAATTTTCTGGGCTTGCCCTGTGACATAAGGAGACTATGGTAGAAGAAACTGAAAACTAGAGATTCTCACTGGTCCTGGGAACTAATGAGTTTTCATTCCATAGACACATTTAAGCACAGGCTTCAGAGACATGCCAGAGAAGACTCAAGTACTGTGTAAGGAATGGAATCAGGTGATCTTGAAGGGCCCTTAGGGCTCTGATCTTTACTTATTGTAAGCCTGTACCTGCCACTTTAGCAACACTCCAAAACACAAACAGAAAACTATTTCATTGTTTCAGTTTCCTCATCTGCAGAAGAAGGTGTAGAGTAATGATTTCAAAGAACCCTTCTGGTTTAACAAGCACAACTGTTTTTTCAAAAGCCTCCTTGTGGAGTGATCCGAAGGGCCCTTCTCAGTTCTTAGCTTGACTGATTCTCCCATAAGTATTTTACACAGTTAATTATTTTCTGTTTCTTGGCTCATTCTGTCAGACTTCAAAGACAAAGAACTTTCTGTTTTCCTGAGCTTGTGCTTCTTCATGAACTCCTCCCTCCTCTACCAGGCCCTTAAAATAAGTTCCCTCTTTCTTCTCCTTCTTGACACACTCTTATTCCAGTCTCATTCGCCACGATGGCTTCTGAATCCACCAGCTGCTCATGTCTCAGTCAGAAGTCTTTCACTGGAAAGGTAGTAGGGGAAACCTGATCTTGCCTAAATGAAGAAATGTGGAAAGTATTAGCTCAAACACCTGAAAAGTTCAAGCCTGAGTACAGTTTGACTAGAGGCTCTGCTAGTATCCTCCAGACATGCTCATTCCAGCACCCTCCACTCTTCTTCCTCTCCTGCTGATGCATTTTCAGATGCCCCTTCCTTTGGGAAGGAAAGATGGCAGCAGCATCCTTAGATCTTACTTCTTATCAGACCAGCTCCAGCTAGAAACAGTGTATGTCTTCCTAACTATGGGAAAGAAATATCAGATCTCATTTTCATTGACCAAATTCAGGTACGAACCTTGAACTAATCCCTGCTGCCAGGAAGAGTGGGATATAATAAGTAGTTTAGTCTGCTCAAGCCCCCTTTCTAGAGTTGAGAGTGAGTTGATCCTTCCCAGGTGGATAAGAGTTAGAAATGGGTTTCCAGAGGCCAACAAATGTTGAGTGGCAAAAACAGCAGATGCCAACTGCAATTGATGACCCCCAAATCTACCCTAAGCAAGGATGCCCCGTTAACTTCAGCTCATGTGGTCAGTTGCCTTTGGGAAATCTCCGTTTGAGTGTTCTCCAAGCATCCTAAGCTCTGCATGGTCCAAACTAAGATTATTTCCCATAGACCTGCCTGCCCGTCACCCATATTCACCCTGGTAATGAATGAAATCACTTTATCCCATGTTCCTGACCCAGATACTTCAGTATTACGCTCAACTTCTCCCTTTTTTCCACCCCTGTTTGGATCAATCACCATATCCATTTAATTCTGTATCATCCGTATCTCTTTAAGACATGTTTTTCTCTATTAACCTGCCACTTTCCTAGGAAAGGCCACAGTCTTTTCTCACCTTGATTCCTAATTCTAGAACCGCCTACTCACCAAATTCATTCTCTCCAGTCTGATCTGTACTGGTCTACTAAAATATGATTGGTTTCAAATCCAGGGTAAGATGGAGTAAACAGCATTTTTCATTGAATGCAACTAATATTTAGGCAGAATGCATGGAGCGGCTACTTCTGACTCAAAAGTAAATGTAGCAGACTGATTGGGGGAGGAAATCAGAACTCTAAGCACAAATCATCTAACTATGGCACCCAATTTTCTGTTCTCTTTTCCTTCTGTATTAGTTGGCTTGGATTCAAATACTAGAAAGAGCGCCAAGAGAAACACTACCTTCCTGGTCTGTGTGAAGGAAAAGGGATTCTCTACCGCAAAGGGAGTTGGGGTGAATTCCTTGCTTTTGTTTTTATTTATTTGATTAATACATTTTTTCCTTTTTTCCAAGCCCAACTCCATCCTCCAGGCAAAACCTACCCAACAGCTGCAATACCACAGTGTCTGTGTTGTGAGTGCACACTAGCTAGGTGGAAAAACCAACAACGACCTAAAACCTCGAGGAAAGGAATTCTTTTCTCTGACCAGAGAAACAATGGTCCAAACAACTTAGGAAGAAACTCTCTCTCTCGGCCTCAGAGGCTGATACGGTGGGTGATCGAGTGGTGAGTATAAATGCTTTGTAATTAGTAGATTGACAAGGGGGAGCACCAAGGTCAACGTGTCAGGGACCTCAAGATGAGGAGGTACCTGGACAAAGCAATCGCACCACATAGTCTATGTGTCCCTGGGCTTATGTCTGAAATAAGTTTATGTGGATCCGACTATAAATGCATGCCTGGGGCTTTGGGAACTGAAAAGCACGTAAACTGCCATCGAGATCCCAGACTGGCTAGTGACAGATCTGACTAGAGGTATAAGTGCTTTGAAAAGTTAACTAGCATTGAAACCACAGGGCACAGATGGTGGATAAGAATGTGCAGCCTTATGCCAATTGGATCATTTGCGTGCCTGAAAAAAAGGAAAATCAGCATTTGATATATATTTAAACAAATATGAGGCCCAGAGTCTCATACCAGGATATACCAATGACCAGGATAGAATCCAAAAGTACTTCACAAGTGAAGAAGGACGGTAAAAAATTTTAAATCAATTTTCATTTGAAAACACAATTAACAGATGCCAATGACTGAGAAATAAGATAATGAAGTTACTAGATTAAGCCTTTACAGCAGATACTATGGCCATGTAAGAAGTTAGGACAAATACTACTGAAATGAATGAAAAGCTGGGGTGTCTCAGTGAAGAAATAGGATCTATAAAAACAGAATCAAGTGAAATTCCAGAATGGAAAAATACAGTAGCTAATATTTTAAAATCACTTGATAGTCTTTATAGCACAGTGGAGATAGCAAATGAGTCAGTGATCTTGGAAATAGATCAATAGGAATTATCTAATATGAACAACAAAACAAACAAAAAAAGATTGGAAAAAAATGAACAGAGTTTCATAGACCTATGTGGCAATCCAAAAAATTGTAACCTCATAAGGAGAAGGGAAAATGTATGGTGTAGGAAAAGAAATATTTGAAGAAAAAATGGCTATGCACTTCCCAAACTTATGTATTGTACAAACTTAAAGATTCAAGAAAACAAGCAAAATATAAAGAGGATAAAGTCAGAAAGGCATATTATAATCAAATTTCCTGAAAATTTAAGACAAAAATATCTTGGAATCAGAGAAAAACAATGCAAGACATATAGAGAAACGATTACTCGAATGACTGCAGATTTTTTCATGGAGACCAAGAGCAGTAGGACATCTTTAAAGAGATAAATAAATATCCCAGAATTCTATGTCCACCAAAAATATTCCTTAGGAATGAAGGTAAGGTAAAGACATTCTCAGATGAAAAAAAAATACTAAGATTTTCATCACTAGAATATCTGTTCTCTAGAAATGTCAAAGGCCTGCGGAAGGCCAGGGAATTGTACTAAAAGGAAACTCAGACCGTGAAGAATGAAGAAAGATCAACAAAAGTGTTAAATATCTGGGGGAGTAGACTGCCTTTCTCCTCTTATTTTTCTTTAAAATATATGACAGTTTTGTGCTAATATCTGTTTGTTTCTCCTTTGTAACACAGAAACATTTTTGTTGATGTCTTATACTCTGAGTAACTACTTTGAAGATGATGCACAGTATATTAACTACTGTTATTCTCTTATTATTTTGTTATAAAGTTTTATTTTATTTTTTCTAAAATCAAAGTATTTTTAAGTGACAATTAAAAGCAAAATTATATCATTGTCTGACTGGGTTTTCAATACAAATGAATGTAATATATATGACAGATACAATAGGGAGAGTAAAGCGATCTATACAGTGGCAGGGGTTACACATAAACTGGAAGTAGTAAAATATGACTCGATCGAACTGTAATAGTCATGTGTATAATTCCTAGAGTAAGCCTTAAAACCTGTACACAAAGATATATACTAAAATAAACATAGAAAATTTAAAATTGAATATTAAATATATCCAGATAATTCAAAAAAATCAGGGCAGGGAAAACAGAAAAGAAAAACAGAAGTGAAAATTAAAAAATAAGATATAGGGCTGGGGGTTTAGCTCAGTGATTAGAGTGCTTGCTTTGCAAGCACAAGGCCCTGAGTTCGATTCCCAGCACCAAAAAAAAAAAAAAAAAAGTTGTTTAAAAAAAAATAAGATATAATAACACTTCCATCAACAACTGACTATATACAATAGTGGTCCCCAAAGATTAAAACCACTGAAAAATTCCTGTCACCCCGTGGCATCATAACGACTGTAACACAATGTATTACTTGCACATTTGTGGTGACACTGGTGCAAACAAGCCTACCGTACTGCCAGTCATATAAAAGTCTAGCACGTATAATTATTACAATACATAATATTTGATAATAAAATGTTACTGGTTTACATATTTACTACAGTTTTTTCATTATTGTAGAATATAATACTTATAAAAATGTTAGCTGTTAAACCGTGTGCTGGGGCTGGGGATTTAGCTCAGTAGTTAGAATGCTTGCCTGGCAAGCACAAGGCCCTGAGTTCTATCCCCAGCACCAAAAACAAACAAACAAACAAACAAAAAACCCAACAGTGTGCTGTGTTATGCTGGCAACTGCTTCATTCATCTCATGATTGCTAAGTATTCTGAGCACATTAAGAGGCCACATGGAGTGGTCAGGGCATCTAGGTGTGTGTAAGTACACGCTGTGATATTCACGTCATGACAAAATCACCCAAGATGTATTTCTTACGATACATACATCCTTGTCATTAAGCAATGCACACTGAATGTCTAGACACACCCGTTAAAAAACAGAGATTTTCAGATTTGGGCAAAAATAAATAAAACATGCCTCATCTATCAGCTGATCTACAGCAATCTCATTTAAAATATAATGCTATAAGTAATTAAAAGTAAAAAAGTGAAAAGCCGTACCATATAAATACTAATCAAAAGAAAATCAGAATGATTCTAATAATATTAGACAAAGTAGGCTTTGAAAAACTAAGATCACCACAGATCAAGAGGGCATTAAATATACAGCACTCTTAAAAGTATCTGTTTCTAGTAACAGAGCTTCAGAATATGTGGTGCACTTACGTGCTAGAATGAAGGGGAAAATGAAGAAGTCTACAGTTACAGTTAGTTACTCTCTTGGTAACCAGTGAAACAAGTGCTCAGAGAACCAGCAAGGACAGGGAAGAGCTGAAGGACCCCATCCCAACAAGAGGGACCTAAGTCACGTTTGCAGAATACTCCATCCAAGAATAGCAGACTATAGATGCTTTTCGAATGTTCAAGGAACACTCACCAAATATAAGCATATTCTGTATCATAAAATGAATCCTAAAACATCTAAAAGAATTTATATCATCCTAAGATTGTCTCTGAGCATAATGGACTTAAATTAGAAATTAATAATAGAAAGTTATCTAGAAAATTTCTCTAATATTTAGAAATTCAAAAGAATTAAAATCATCATATCACAGTGATATATGCACAACCATGTTCACAGCAGCACAATTTGCAATAGCTAAGTCTTGGAAACAACCTAAATGCCCAACAACTGATGAATGGCTAAAAGAGAAGCTTCTAAATGAGCCATAGGTCAAAGCAGAAGTCTTCAGGAAGGTTCAGAAAATTGCGTAGGGTGCAGTTAAACCAGTGTTCAGAAGAAAAACGTGTATCATTAAATGTTTACATTTGGAAGGAAGAAAGCTGTCAAATCAACAATCTAAGATTCCGTTGTGAGAAACTGGAAAAAAGAAACAAAACAAACTCAAAGCAATCAGAAGAAAGGAAATAATAAAGATAAGGCCAAAATCAATGAAATTGAAAACAGGAAAAATAATAGAGAAAATCAATCAAATCAAAGCCTGCTTCTGTGAAAAGATCAATGCAATTGATGCATCTCTAGCCAGACTAACAAAGAAAAATAGAAGACATAAATTCCCCATATCCAGGGTGAAATACAGACTATCTCTATAGGCTGCACAGACATAAATGAATAATAAGAAAACACTGTGAACAAATCCATGGCTTCAGTTCAACAACTTAGTCAAATTGGATGAATTTTCTGAAAACTACAAACTACCAAAACTCACCCAAGAATGACTTCAATATTGTCTATGAAAAAAAATCAAATTATTGGTTAAAAACAGTAACTACTGAACGATATAACAAAATCATTCTGAACAATATAACTGCAGACTCATACCAATGGTTCCTTCTCTTTTCTTCATTTTTTTTTTTTCCTTTTCTTTTGAGACAGAGTCTTGCTATATAGTTCAGGCTGGCCTTGAACTCACTATGTAGCCCAGGTGGGCCTTGAACTTGCGGTAATGCTCCTGCCTCAGCCTCTCAAATTCTGGGATTACAAATGTTCACCACCATGCCCATTCATAACTATGGTTTCAGTGAAATACTAGCAAATCGTGTGTGTGTGTGTGTGTGTGTGTGTGTGTGTGTGTGAGATATATGTGAATGGATTTTCAGATTTGGGCAAAACTAAAGAAAACATGACTCAACTATTAGCTAATCTACAATAAACTCATTTAAAATATGATGACATAAGTATTTAAAAGTGAAAACATGAAATGCTGGTTCAACATTTAAAAATCGATATAATCCACCATGTTATAATACACAGTAAAGTAAAAAAACAAATTATCTTATTAATTGATGCAGAAAAGGCACTTAATCACACTCACCGTCCAGTTGTGATTTTTCTAAAGGCTTTCGGCCAACTAAACCCAGAAGGGAGCTTCCTTAGCCTGCTGAAGGATGTCTGCAAGAGCCTTCCAGCAGCACAACACTTCCTGCTGAGAGACCGACACTACCCTAAGACTGGGAGTCAGGCCACTCTCACCACACCCACCCAATATCGGGCTGCAGGACTTAGCCACCACCGTGAGGCAAATAAGAAAAATAATCACCATAGAGACTGGACTGGAAGAAATAAAACGCTCCCTATTTACAGATAATCACGACCTGAGGAGGAAATTCCAAAGAATCTACAAAGAGATAAAGTTTCTAAAACTGATAGGTGAGCTTGAAATGGTCACAGGGTACAAGGGCAATGTGCAAAAATTAATCATATTCTGTGTGCTACCAGTGAACATCAAGAAATTGGAATTTTAAAAATAGCACCACTTACAATAAATCCCCCAAACACTGAATATAAAGGTTTAAAACCAATAACACCTGTATGAAGCCTATATGCAGAAAACTATAAAATACTGATAAAAGACCTAAATAAATGAAGAGATTACCATGCTCCTTGTTTAAAACATTCGACATAGTTAAGATAGTCATTTCCCTCAAATTAATGTCAGCCTAGTCATAACCATGGCAGGAATTTTTCTGTAGATGTAGACAAACTAATTCTAAAATTTGTGGGGATAAGCAAAAGAATCAGAAGAGCCAAAACAATTTTGATGAAGAAAACAGCGTGGAAGAGCTCACACTACTCAATTTTAACATTTACTATAAAGTTACAGTAATAAACACAGTGAGGGGGTAAAAAAGGAAAGGCTAGAATGATCAATGGAACAGACTACAGGATACAGAAATGGACCCACATAATTGTGATCAACTACTTTTGACAAAGTTATAAAGCAATTCAACAGAGAAAAGGTAATCTTCAGTAAGTGGTATTGAAAGCAACTGGACATTCAGGTCCAAAACAACCCTCGGTTTATATGTCACTCTTTGTGCAAAAATGTATCCAAAATGACTACAGGTAACACGTAAAACATAAAAATTATAAAACAAAACATAGGAGGAACTTTTATGACCTGTGTGTAGCTCATAAATATGACATCAAAAGCATGATCTATTTAAAAACATATGATAAATTGGACTTCATCAAAATTTAAAAGACTTTCTGTGTTAAGAGAATAAAAAATAAAGTTACATGTGACAAGCAAATATTTGCAAATTGCATATTTTGCAAAGAGTTTGTGTTCAGAATATATAAAGATTGTCAAAATCCAATAATAAGAAGATAAAAAATAGGTAAAAATTAAAACAGCCACTTTACTAAAGATGTATGAGTAGCACATAAGCCTGAGAAATGCTCATTAGCCTTTATGCGAATGCAAATTAAAACCATGATGAAATACCACTACACTCCAATTAGAATGGCTAAAATTGACAGGAGAAAAATCTTATAATATCTAGTGTTGACTAAAATGCAAAACAACTAGAACTCCCATACATTGCTGGTGGGAAATAAAATGGTACACTCATTCGGTCCTTCAAATATTGCTAAGCAAATTGTCGCTCACCACTACAATGCAATACTACTAAGCAATAAAAAAGAAATACACACGCAATACACATATGTATTTCAGAAGAGAAAAATGTCAGCATTTAAAGGTGGCATACTCCATAATTCTATTTGTGTTCATCTCCTTAGCAAAACTATAAGGACAGAGAATAGATTAGTGATTGTGCAGGTCTAGGGCAGTGGTGGTGAGCCTATGACACACATTCCACAGCAGACTGTTTGTGTCTTGAAGGCTCTAAAAGGTTCGCCATCACTGATCTAGGGAGTTCTCTGCAAAGGGACAGCATGAGGAAATTTCAGGAGGTGGTAGAACTGTCCTATATTCTGATTCTGGTTGCGGTTATATGAATATTTACTTTAATATGCAAATTTTAAAAAAAATTCAATGAACAAAATAGTAAAGTCTGATCACAAAATGTCTATAAAATTCTAGCCCCGAATCCCATCATTTTATACCAGCTAAGTTTTAGTATGTAGCTAGTGGCAACATATAGACATCCTCCGGCTTGCGTAGGTCCATGGGGGACAGTGGCAGCAATTAACCAAGCGTGGAAAAATACCTTTATATGAAATCCACTCAATAAAGAAATAATTTAAAGAATTTAGAAAACAAAAAGACAAACGATTCACACTGTATTGAAGTGCATAATTAAGAATAAACGACTCCAATACTACTTATGGTTGCCAAAGAAAGATGTAAATGTTCTAAATTTTGACAATATAAAAGTAATTAACAGAAGTTGGCAAGTTGGGGAAGAGAAAATGAAAAGCATTATAATGTCATCATGTTTCATAACAAGGAGTAATTCTATACTCTCTAAAATAAAAATATAATAAAAACCATCTCTAATCTTTTATGTTTTATAATCTTTTTCTTAAACTTAAAGCGACCTTTCAAGAAAACTTTTTATTTTGGAGTAATTGAAGTATTGCAGAAAGGTTGAAAATATAAGACCAAGAATTTAGTGTCTGCTTCATTAATGTTGACATTCTACATGATTATAGTACAATCAGCAAAACCAGTAAATCAATATTGATCCAATACCATGAGCTGAAGTACAGATCTTATTAAAACATTGCTGGGCTGGGGATTTAGCTCAGTGGTTAGAGTGCTTGCCTTTGCCTTGCAAGCACAAGGGCCTGAGTTCGATCCCCCGCACCACAAAAAAAAAAAAAAAAAAAAAACCTGCTACACACTGGAATGACTCTGGACACCCAGGAGCAGGAGACCTAGGCCATACTCTCAGGACTCTGCCGCCCCCTTGGGAACACAGTTCACCTATAATCGCTGCACACCATGCAGCATGAGATCCAGTGATTCCCAAGGGGGCAGGATCACGTCTACGGAAGCACCAGCAAAGCTTCCCCAGGGCGACGTGTGAGCTGAGGCTAAGGAGAAGCAGACACTTGCCAGAAGGGGCCACGGCTTTTTGTTAAGTTATATTTTTTTCCTAATGATAGAAAACCCTGTCTAAGAAGACTTAAACAAGAAGGGTGTTCATCAGCTCACAAAACTGAGAAGTCTAGAGTTGCACACTGACTTCAAGTGTGGAATGACTTAGAGGCCAACGGTATCACTGGCCTTCCAGCTCTGCTTCCTTCTGCCTTTCCTGGATTTTGCCTCTGGTGCCCTTGGATTTCCCCACCTGGGGTCATCAGAGGCTCCCAGGATATGGGACAGTTTCACCCTCAGTCATGATTCCCATGGAAGTATGACTTTATCCAGAACCTGGAGCAAATAATCTCAATGCTCATCACACAAGGTCCTGGGCAACTCCTCAGCCAAAGTCTGTGGCCAACAGGAGAGAATACTCTGGATTAAGCCCTGATGTAGTAGGTATAATTAGTCTCTCCAACACTCCATGACTAGAGATGGCTTCTAACTATCTAAAATCTAACTGATCATGGCTGGAAAAGAATGCTGAGGAAGCAACCTGCAGAAAAGTGTTCCCAGCATGTGCAGTGGTTGGGAGTGTGAGATATTATGAGGAACACAAAAATAGTGTCGGAGAGGGGCTAGAGATTTAGCTCAGTGGTTAGACTGCTTGCCTTGCAAGCACATAGGCCGAGTTTGAGCCCCAACATCAAAAAAAAAAAAAGTGTTGAATAAATTTGGTAGCAAGGTGGGGAACAAAAAAATAACACCATGCCCAGGAACTATTGTAGTTGCTAGGAAACCTTTGAAAATATTTCAATGTAAGAGTGATCAAAGTTTGCATATTTCAAAAGATGCCTGTGGATAAGCATACAGAAGAATTACAAGGACCAAGTTAGAGAAGGCAAATTGGGAGGCTTTTGTAGGAATCCTGGTAAACCATGTAGGCATCCGTACAGCTCAAAGTAATGGAAAAACCCTACTGATTATGGCTTGTGTAAAGGAGGGGTCTATTCTTCTCACAAGAAATTCAAAGGTCAACAATTAGTAACGTCATCAGATATTTCTCCATATCATCAAAAAGCTGGGCTTTTTTGTCATTCTGTCCCATCGTGCTGACTCTCATCATTATGCTTTTTATTGCACAGTCCCAAAGAGTTGCCTTATCTCCAGACATCACAATCATGTCCAAGGAGAAAAAAGTGCAGTTCAAGTAGAAAGGGTTATATCTATTTTTTTCTTGACTTCTAGTGTCTTTGTTCAAATCTTCTTGGCTAGAACTCATTCCTAAGTGCAAAAGAGGCTGAGAAATAAGTACTTAGCCTCAGACCATGCACATTACAGATGCAATAGAATCATAATTCTTTCAATAAGGAAAAAGGAGGGAATGTATATTTTTAGTAAGTAATTACCAGTGTCTGCCAGACAGGTATGAAAACCCTAAGCAATGTCAGCAAATGGTAGCTAGAGATGAGCAGACACATTTGAGGTATTTAGAAGATAGAAAAGACAGAGGTTGGCGGTTGATGGCTGATTGACTGTTGAGTGTGAAGGAGACAAAGGAAGGAGGCCTTTCAGGTTGCCGAGTTGGCAGGATAAGTGAAAAAGGACGCTAGAATTAAAGGGGAAAATGCCACCTGCCATTTCCTTGGGCTCCCAATATACTGAGCAATGTTAGGGAAATGTTTTTGATTAATTTTTAAAAAATAATCAAAATAGCCATCATCTAATAAGCACTCACATGGACCAAGCATGATGCCAAATGTTTTATACGTATTATCTCATTCCATTCTTACAACAACGCAGTTAATTTAGCCTGTTTTGGTCATTAGAATATCACCAGTGTCCAAAATCACACCTGATACATAGTAGGTGCTCCAAAAATATTAGTTAAAGGACAAAAATAAGAAAGAGTTGTCATTATCTTGTAGTTAAAAAGTCTGAAGCTCAGAAAAAATAAAAGGTTTGCAGGCTAGGATCACACATTGGCAGAGCAGTCAAGCCAAAAAGAGGTCAGCTTAGCTCTGTGCATTTCCAGCATGATTTACCACCTTCCCACTAAGCAAAGGCATGAACATCCCACTTCCCATGAAAAAAAGGAGCCACCAGAAGTCAGAACCTTTCCCGACACCAAAACTTTCTGGGGCCTTCAAAATCTTGGCTGCTCCAGTGCCCCGTTTTCTCCCTGGCCTAGTCACCTGTCACACTCCTTCTTATTATACCCATGTAACTTTGCTTCTTCTTCTTCACAGCAAGGTCTTGTCCATTTCAGGCTCTCTACATGCTCTTCTCCTGTGGCTGAAAGTGCCATCTGGCTCCCAATGGCTGGGTGGCTTGTTCTCATCCTTCAACTCCCAGAAACCTGCCTTGACCCAAGGATACACTAAATTCCACAGGTAAAAAATTTCTTACTACCGCCCAACTTTTCTATAGTGCTTCTTGGAGACTATGACTAAAAAGTTGTTATGGCTTGTGTCTGGATGTCCCCACAAATCCTCATGCAGTCATAGATGGGGCTTCTTAGAGATGGCTGAATCTACAATGTGTGATTGACACATGATACAATGCTAGGATTAAGGGTGCTAGGATTAAAGATGGGGGATTACTAAATCAGTCCACTGATTGCTTTGGCGCTACCCTAATCCTGGTAGTTGAAAGAGAATATAAAAAAGACAAAAAAAAAAAAAAGCTGCTAAGGTCCCTCACTTGCTTTGCTGCCTTCTGCCCGCCATGAACTGTTTCTCCTCTTCAATGCCTGTCTGCCATGCCACCCTGTCTTGGAACCAGCTGACTATGGACCACAACCTCTACAAACTGTGATCCTCTTTTAATTTTGAGTGTCAGGTATTTTATCTCAGCAATAAAAAAAGTAACTAAAATGGTTATTGGCACGTGTTGTGATTTGGTTATTAAATGTCCTACAAAGACCACATGTTGAAGGCTTTATCATAAGCATGTAGTGGTATTAGTAGGTGGTAAGACTTTTAGGAGGTGAGGCCTAGTGGAAGGAAGTGAGGTCATTGGAAGTATGCTCTTGGAGGGAATAATGGGACATTACCTTCTCTTGTCTCCCCTCCTCCCCGTTTTCCTCCTCTCTTAGCTTCCCCCTCCCCCTTACCCTCCTTTTTTTTCTTCTCCTTCTTCTCTCTCTCTCCCTCTCTCCCTCTCTCTCTCTCTCTGCCTCCTGACCACCATGAGGTAAGCAGCCTCCTCTACCACACACTCCCATCCCCATGATGTTCTACCTCACCATAGGCCCAAAAGTGACTGAGCCAAGCATGAAACCTCAGAAACTGTGAGCCAAAATAAATCTTTCCTCCTTCTAAATTTATTTTCTCAGTATTTTGTCACAACAATGGAAAGTCGACTAACACAGAAAACAGGTACTGAGAATTGAAGTCACTGCTGTGACTACACCTGACCAGGCAGTTCAGAAATTTGAGAACTGGTTTGCAGGAGGAATTTGGAAAGGTTTGGATGAGGGGGTTATAAAAAGCCTAGAATGCTATAAGCAGAGCTAGTTGGGCAATTCTAGGGGAAGCTCAGAAGACAGAATACTGACAGAATACAGACAGAAATGACCGCACTCATGAGGTTTCAGATGGAAATGAGGAATCTGTTGGGACTCAGACTAGAGACCATGCCTGTTGCCTGATGTCTGCATTTGTCCATGCCCTGAGAGTGTTGTGGGAGGCTGAGTTTAAATGTGACATACTGTTTATCTCTTAGAGGAAATTTCAAGGCAGCAAAGCATTCAGGTACTGGGCACGAGTATTGCTGGCTGTTTCTGGCCAGATTTACCGTGAGAATCAGAAACAAAAAGTGAGTGGATCCAGGTGTGGCGGCACACATCTGTAATGCCAGCACTCAGGAGGCTAAGACAGGGAGGATCACCAGGAGTTTGAGGCCAGCCTGGGTATGTAGTGAGTTCAAGGCCAACCTGGACTACATAGTGAGATCTTGTCTAAAAAAGTGATCAGAAAGATTTTTAAAGATTTTCTGGCAGATCGACTGCAAAAGCAAGATGTTTAAAGTTGCATCCAGGAAGGTGTGGTTATGAAAGAGATTCACACCATTAAAAACCCAACCCATCCCAGACTCAAAGACTTTGCCTTGAGAAGAGAGAGAAGAGAGCCCTGGAGGGCCCTGGTCACACAGACTCACCTAAGGAACTGTCTCCCCAGGATTTGTTCCATGTTCAGCTTTTCAGGCACTCAGAGGCCACTGCAACCATGGTCCAAATGGGCCCAGCTATTGGTTATGCTGGTGGCAGAGCTTGGCATCATCCACAGTGAGGTAGTAGGGTAGAAGAAATAAAAGTTAGGTAGGTGTGGTGGACCTAATGTGGTCAGCTTGGACCAGAATGCCCAGCTGGACTGAGTTGGTGTGATACTGGGCATATAAGATCCACCTGAGGGTTGTTGCTGATGCAACATAAGGCAGAGTGGGAGCCGTAGCTCATTGGCAGGCTGTTTCCCAGGAGAAGCTCTGCTGTGGCTGGTTCTTCCAAATGGAATTCGGCTGTCCTCGTCGAGGAAGGAGCTCGGGGCCTTGCTGTCATCGAGGATGGCTGCTGTTGCTTCAGAGGAGCTCTGGTTGTCATCTCTGCTGCGAGCATCATATCCTGGTTCCAGGGAAGATCTTTTCAGCCATCAGGTGCAGACACGGATGTACATGGGACAGTGCTGCGGGCTCCCAGCCCTCAGTTGGATCTTTTGGGTCTCCAGTGCCTAGATGGACATTCAGCATCTCCTGCATTTGGCTTCTGGGTGAATATTGTAATCTATAAATGTCCTCTATTAAATCTGCTCTCTTACAACCATTGGTTCTAGCAAATCTAACTAAGACAGGAGGGGAGGGAATGGAAAACAAAGAAGCAACAAGATATATCATGTACAGGTACAAATCCCCTATGATGAATTTTATCACTATATACGTCTAAAATGTACCATTAAAATAAAATAAATTAAAAAGAAAAAAAAAGACTACAACTTCTGCAACTCAGTCGAAATCACCCAAGGTGATCCTTATCAGCATTACCTTGGTTAAATTTAGGCTCCTTTTCTTCCAGACCCACCATACTCAAAATTCCTCAGGAAGACTGAAAATGTGTAAATCAGCTTTACAAAGTAAGAGCAGGAACCTGATCCTAAGATAAAAGAACAGGTTAAGAAAATTCAAAGAATGCTTAAACTGTCTATCATAAAAAAAAATGAGATCATATATGTAATATGGGCTAGTACCTTTCTGGGGGGGCACCTACTCCCAATGTTTTCACCCCCACAAGAGAAGCAGAAAGTCCCTCTCTCTCTCTCTGCCTCTCTGTCTCTCCCTCTGTCTCTGTCTCTTTCTCTCTGCCTCTCTCTGTCTGTCTCTGTCTCTGTCTCTGTCTCGCTGTCTCTCTGTTTCTCTCCCTCTCTCTGTCTCTCTCTCTCTCTGTCTCTCTCTCTCTCTCTCTCTGTCTCTCTCTCTCTCTCTCTCTCTCTCTCTCTCTCTCTCTCTCTCTCTCTCTCTCTCTCTCTCTCTCTCTCTCTCTCTCTCTCTGTCTCTCTCTCTCTCTCTCTCTCTCTCTCTCCCCCCTGAGGGGTCACACTCTATTTCTTTGAGTGCATCATTTTGTATTTCTTGTTAATAAAACCCTTCCAGTGCCTCCTATGGACTTGTTCTAAAAAAAAATTTTTTTTCCTGCAATGGAAATCAGAGAACCTATAAACTTATTCTACAGGCAGGGTGAGTTAGGTGCCTTTCCTTAGCTTTGGAAACCTCCTCAGACCCTGTCTGGTGACACACATGACACCTGTTTTGCAGGCCTGCAGAATATAAGAGTTGTAGGGGCCTGGTGGCTTCACTGAGATTTCAAAGGAAAGCCTGGGTGGTCAGGCAGCACAGAAATGAATCACAATCCCTGCAAGCAGCCCCTGAGAGAGCAGTACATGAAGCTGTGAGAGTGAAGCCAAAGCTGCAGTGGAGGCTCGGGAAAGTTAGAGATGCCAGGAGCTTGGAGCACCTGCCTGGAGATGCTGCAGGCAGCAAGCAGAGCCAGCCCAAGAGAGAGGCCATGTGGGCTGCAGCCAGCAAGACCACAGGAGCAGGGCCATCCAAACCCTTTGGAGGACCACATCCTGCCACCGTGTGCCCTAGATGCTGGACATGGAGCTACAGAATTTAATGTTTGTCTTCGTGAGTTTCAGTCTTGCCTCAGTCCAAGTTCTTGCTGTTTTCCTATTCCTCCCTTTTAGAATGAAAATGTTTATTCTGTGCCATTGTGTATTGGAAGTATTTAACTTGTTCTTTCTACTCACAGCTAAGACTTTGATTTGCATCTCAGAGGAGGGTTTACACTTGGACTTTTGAGCAATCATGGAACTCTTAAAATTTGAGACTCTTGGAGATGGATTAAATGCATTTTGCATATAAGATGGACAAGAGCCTTTGGGGGGCAGGAACAGAATACTATGATTTGGATCTTAAATGTCCTTCAAAGGTCATAAGTTAAAGGCTTGATTGCTAGTCTTTGACATGACTGAGGTATGTTAGGAACATTAGGAGGTGGGGTCTAATGGAAGGAAGTTAGATCATTGGAGGTGTGCACCTGCGAGGGATATTGGGTCTCTCTTCCTCTCTCTCTTTCCCTCCCTCCCTCCCCCCTTCCTCTCTCCCTTTTCCTTTCTTGTTGTCCTGAGGTGAGTAGCCTCCCACTGCTCATGATACACTGCCTCACCCAAGCTCAAAATTGATCAAGCTAACAATGCACTGAAATCTCAGAAACCATAAACCAAAATAAATCTTTCTTCCTTTTAAGTTGTTTTTCTCAAGTATTTTGTCATAGCAATGGAAATTTGACTAGCAGCACAATTATCTGTTTCTTATTTGAGATCAAGCAACACGACCTCCATGGAGGCAAGAGGGCTGTGTCTGGCTTGTTCAGATATGCCCCGTGTCCAGCACTGTACTGGCACATAGCAGATGCTCAGTGGACATTTTATGAGAGGAGTGATCTGAATGAGTGGAGAAATGAATATGATGGGTGGGTGGATCTAATGGATGAATGAATAAATACATGGATGGGTGAATGGAAGGATGATGGATGGAGTGAATACAAAGATGGATGAATGCTATAGATGAATAGATAGATGTTATGTATAGGCAGAAAGATGAATAAATGAATGGATAGATGAAGAGCTCTGCAGATGGATAGATGAAACACTTTTTCTAGACCACTCATCCTGAAAGATTATCCACCTCATATTCCCAGGTTTCTTGGTAGGCTTCCTTCTGCCAGTTTTTGATGACTCCTTTCTGTGCTAACAAAGACTGCCTGGTTCTTACCTGGGCCCAGAAAGCTGGGGAAGTAGCCAAGAGACTCCAGCTCTGTCTCCAGATCTGTGCAGCAGCAGGAGACTGTGGGCTGACATGGAAATATCCTGCACCCGGGAAGAAGGTGGGCCCATAGCAATTATGCAACAGAAAACGCTTTTGATGTAAATCTGTCTTGCACAAACAGGTTAGAGTTAAATTTGACCTGAGCTATGAATCACACTGTTAGTCTTCCATTCAACCACATCACTGAGCTGGCAATCTTTGTGAGTGCTACTATTTATATAGATACAAATATATGTATTTATGCAGACGGAGATATGTGCGCAATTGAAGCATTCTGATTAATTCTACCCTTGGAGAGAAAGTTTTGTTTTCTTTTTTTTTCATTACTTCTACTTTCATGTTCAATGAAAACTGGTTCAAGGCTGTCAGGAGGAAGCCCTTGAAGGATCTGGGGTGCCAGGAGTGGGTAGAAAGTTCAACGATTCATTCAGCAAAATTTCTCGATGCCTACTCTGGGAGGAACACTTGGGAGTGGGAGAGGGATGGTGGGGGGCACGAAAATTACTAAGACATTGTTATCACCCCCATGTTGTTCAAACTCTTGATGGGGCTACTGACTGACAGAAGGAAGGATAGTGGGTGGTTAAGGATTTTGAAAATCAAATAGAGATTCAACTCCCACTTTCACCACATACCTTGGCAAGTTTCTCAAGGTCCCTGATTCCAAGTTCTTATTCTGTGGTTAGGATAGAGATAGAGACAGAGACCAAGAGTAGTTTGGTGTATATTTTCTCCCTTCTGGAGTTTTTGTGGGTCTGGAATAAGACAATGGATGTAAAGCCTGGCACGGAGTGAACACCCAAGAATCATGGTCCCCATGGCTAGCGTTTCTTCAGTGTTCTGTATGTGCCAGGTACAAAAGCACTTATACATATTAACTCATTTAATCCTCACAAAGGCTGTAAGAGAGAGATACTATTATTTCTACCCCACGTTTCAGATGAAAAAAGAGTGACACAAAGAGGTTAAGTGCCTTGCCTAAAGACTCCCCTCTCCCAATTGGTAGAACCAGACCTTGAACCCAGAATACAAACCACATCTTGACGGTCACAGATCCACCCCAGGGTTTCTTTAACACCCTTTTCTTATTTGTGAAGATCTCCCAGGCAGATCCCAAATGACTGGGGGGATATTGCTTCTTTGATCACTAATGATTATTGCCTGCTGGTTATTTATATACAGGAGAGGCAGTATTGTGTGGTGTTTGTGGCTGGAATCAATGCGTTTCTCTCATGTTAAAGAATGGCTGATAACACTAGTAATTAAAACAACAATCTAACTTGGCAGGGGAAAGTCTTTAACTCTGATTGGGCTCTGATGCTAATACTGCTGTATGACTCTGGGCAAGTCAACCCCCCCACTCAGTGCCGGTTCAGCTATTATCTGTGCTTTACTTATTTACTTCTCTGGTCTCCATTCTAAGCATTTTACTAATTTAGGCTTCATAATAATCCCATGGGGGTAGGAACCATTATATTCCCATTCTAGAAATGGGAAAATGGAGACAAGAAGAGGTCACACAATTGCCTAAGGTCAAGCCACTAAATGACAAAGCCAGGATTCCAACAAGGCAGTCTAGCCCATGATCAATCCCCTTCAGCAAGACACTGTCCTGCATTTTGCACTTTATCACATTGTATCTTCCCAGCAGCCAATAAGGGTCAATAATATCATCCCCATTTTACAGACGTGGACACTGATGTTCAAAAAGGTAAAACCACCTATCCAAAAGCCTTTTTCTTGTAAATGGCAGTGCCCCAAGACAGAGGCCGTGTCTGCTGGGGGAAAGGTGTTTTCACAGCAGCCACCAGGCTCTTTCTGGGCTTCAGATCCTAATGGGCTGATTTCCCAATCAGATTCACACATTGGCTGGCTCCTCGTGGCCCTTGGGATTAAGTCCAAGTGCTCTAACCTGACTTATCATTCTTTAACCTGACAATCTGGCCTGCACCCTCCTTAGCCTGTCCCTTGTCCCTCCACCTCATGTCACTTGATTCAGCCTGAAGGATGCACAGCTCCCAAAGGGTCTGGACCCTCTTTCCTATTCAGACCAGCATTTTGCATGGCTTCTCCCAGTCCATAGGTCCCCTCCAAGTTTCTTGACCTCCGTTGGGATTTGCCTGCCCCCTCTGCCCACTATATCTGGGGACACTGTCCCTGATATACCCTGCAACCTCCGAGACCATAAGCAACCCCTCAGTGGGCTCTACAGGCAGTCTGATCACAGAAGGTTCTAACGAGACTGGCCTGAGTTCCTGGGGAGGTGTTCTCAGGGGCTGGGACAGTGGCTGAGGACCAGTGTAGCCTGGCACCTGGAGCACGGACTGACCAAGGTGGGCACCCGGTTGGCAGGCGCAAGGGTGGGAGGGAGGGCAGACAACATGCTGTGGCCAGTCCTAATTCACTGCAGAATCAGAATGCCCTCCTCTCTGTGATTTAAGCACTGATTCTCGGGGTCTCTTACTCTATCTACCCCAAGGAACTTATCAGCTCCTACTGATTTACTTAATTAGGCCCAGGTCAATAGACACCAAATCTGGGGGGGTGGAACCCAGGCACCGGCAACTCTCACCCCCTCTCTAGCTCCTGACTGTGCCCACTCCCCTTTCAGGGCTCCTGTGAAGCATAAAGGCCCGTTTGATCTCTGCCTCCAGGAAGCCTTCCCTGCTCATTCTCCAGCCCGCGCTCAGCACAGCTGCTCCAAGTCCCCAGCTCTAAGCTCACTCCACCGTACTGTCAACACTATGACCTTGGTGACACTACACATTCGCTGGCTCCCTCCCTCCTTCTGAACCTTGAGTATCTTTAAGGACAGACTCTGTCTCAGTGCCCATGATTTCTCCAGAGCCTAGTACAATGCCTATCACACTGTAAAAGAGCTTAACCACTGCAGGGAATGAGAGTGAATGAAGCGTTAAGGTTACTTCTATCATTTTTACTTTTATAGTTAGCCTTGTATACACTTGTTCTTGTGTTCGAGAATATTTTCCCAGAAGTAGGGCTACTGGGCCAAGAACAAAAAGATTTGTGTGTCTGTTGCTGTAGTTGTATAGATGTCTCACTCTACTCTTTTCCCCTCCTCCTTCCTAAACAAACCCTGAATGTGTGACCCATAGAGTTTGGACAGGATTGATCAAATCTCTGGTAAATCCCTGGTTTAATCCAGCTGGAATATACTAATACTCCCCCGACCCAACCCCTTATCCCTACACAGACATTAAGTGATTGCCTGAGGAATGATCACGTGACCAAAGCTTTTGGCCAATCAGGGCCAATTAGACTCAGATCCAATACTTTTTTTTTTAATTGACAAGTAAAAACTGGATGTATTTATCACATACAACATGATGTTTTTAAATATGTGTAATTAGGGAATGGCTAAATCAAGTTATTTAACATACATATTACCTCGTACGCTTTGAAAACAGTAGCTACTCTCTTAGCACGTCTTCTTAACCCTGGTCACCAAGTGATACAATAGCCCTCTTGGATTTAATCCTCCCATTTAGTCATTTTGGTTTAAACTCAGTATGTCCCCCAAAGGCTTCATGCACTCATAGGCCGGGCTCTGGGGAGGTGACTGAATCATGCAGGTGATGTAGTTGACTTCTCGTTGGAAGGTGGGGCCTGGCAGGAAGAGGTGGGTCACTGCAGGCATGACCCAGAAGTGTGTATCTCCTGGCTCTGGCCTTCTCTCTGCTTCCCGGCCCATGATGTGAGCAGCTTTTCCATCACTATGCCCCTCTGCCAAGCTGCTGCTGCCTTGGAACCAGCCGGCTACAGACTGAAAGTTCCAAAACTGTGAACCAAAATAAACCTTCCTGCCTTAAGCTGTGGGCGTGGGGCATTGTGTCTCAGCAACAAGGAAGTGACTAAGACACTAACTAAAATTCATATCACTTCACCAACATCTCCCAAGCTTCCCCTCCCCAGCCTCTGGCAAGCGCTATTTTACTCTCTACTTCCGGGAATGCAGCCTGTTAAAAATTCCACACATGAGTGAGATCATGAGGTATTTGTCTTTCTGCTCCTGGTTATTCCACTTAATTTAATGTCCTCCAGGTTTGTCACAAACGATGGGATTATCGTCTTTTCAAAGCTGAGTAGTATTCTGCTGTGGATACACGCCATTTTCTGTGTCTGTGTTTGTTTTGATTTTTTGCTTTTGGAGACAGGGTCTCACTATGTAGTCCAGGCTGGCCTTGAACTCACTATGTAGATCAGGCTGGCCTTGAAATGGCAGCAATACTCCTGCCTCAGCCTCCCGAGTGCTGGGATCACAGGTGTGCCCCACCATGCCCAGCCTCTGTGTCCATGCTTGTGGTCACTTAGGTTGATTCCATATCTAGTCTATGGTGAGTAACATCGCAATGAATGTTGGAGTGCAGATGTCTCTTCGACACAAAGATTTCAGTTCCTTTGCATGTATACCTACTAATGTTTTGTTTTATTTTGTTTTTCTGTCAGGAAAACGTACTCTTCTGCCTCGGTTCAGAAAGCATATAGCCCTGGTGCCGAAGGTGCCAGCTTTGTGGCCATGCAGAGAGATCCTGTTGCTTGCTGAGGATTAGCACCCTCCCCACCCCCAGAAGCAAAGGAGAGGAAGGCAGAAAGGGAGACCAGTCAGACTCACATCGCTAACGGATTGATCCTCTTCTGACCCTCACCTGCCTCTCAGCTTTGCAATTATGTGAGCCAATAAGTTCCGTTTCTTGTTTAAGCCACTTTAAATTGCATTTGTGTTTTTACTTTCAAACATAAGTATTCTAACTCCTGTCCTACATGCTGCCAAATTGTTTTTCAAAAGAGTTGTCAACATTTGCAATTAGGCTGAAATTGTTTTTAACCTATCAGATAAGACAGCTGCTTCTGAGAATTCAGTAATTCAGCACAGCAGACGTCACAGAGACACTGAGATGTTGACTCACTCATTCTGGTCCCTCAGTGAGCTGTAAACATGGAGTCAAATGATATCTGTCACCCTACTGCCACCCTCGACTTGGAGGAATAGGTAGATGGGGGACAACGTTCTGTTTCAGATGGTGTCTGCCTTACTTTTCTCTCGCTATGAAGACAAAATGCTCGACATCCAAAATTAAGGGAGGAAAGATTTATTTAGCTCACAGTTTGTAGAGGTTTCAGTCCATAATCGGCTGGCTCCAAGGCAGGGGGGCCTGACAGACAGGCAGAAGGCAGCAAGGCAAGCAAGGAGGGACCTAAGTAGATTCTTTCTAGGGTGGTGCCAAACCAATCAGTGGATTGATTTAGTAATCACACGCCCTTATGAGTTTTTCACCTCTTGACTCTGCTTTCTCTTGGTTCATCTCCCAGGCTCTTCACATTGTGGAGAAGAGGGACAAAGCAGCTCATGGCATACGTGGCCATCGGTCCCTGCTCCTGTAGGAAAGTTACCTGTCTCCTGAGAGATGTAGCATCCTCCCAGGGGGGCCTTTGCTTGAATCATGAGCCTGGGGGGTATTCTAATGTCATACCCTGCCCAAGAACATCCAGGGAATATGGAAAATTCATTTCCACTAGAGGAATCTCACCACATACTCAGTTTTCTTCCCTGCTTTTTTCAATTAACTTCACATCTATACCAGTAGATATGCTTCCAGTAATATCTTTAGAATGATTGCTTTGTAGTCACATGAGTGGATGTACTTTATTTATTTAATTTAATCCCCGTTGTTAAACACTTGGCTATTTCCATTTTTTTCCCTGGAACCATCAGTGCAGTATGCCTTTTAAGTAAACATCCACTTTATAATTATTTGTAGACATAGAATTGATAAGGACATAAATATTTTTCATGATTTGATGCATTTTTGTCAAATTATCTTCAAGATAATTTGGAACAATCTATTCCATCTACATGACTTCAGATTGCTGAGTCCCCCAACCATACCCATTCTAGATAATAACACTTAAAAAACAAAATCTTTGCCAATCAGACAAAATGATATTCTGTGGTTCTAATTTGCTTTCTCTTATTACTAGTGAGGTTCAGTGAATTTCAATTCCTTCCATACAAATTGCATTTCCTGGCCAAGAAATGAAACACCAGTAAGAGTGAACTAGATGGAGGCTTGAAGCCTCAGTCCCTGAGAGACAGCGGGGGGGGGGGTAGCAAGAGCACTAATTAGGCTGATAATTTAAATAATAGCTGTCACTTGCAGAGCACTTACTATGATCAGTAATGTGTCCTACTCCATCATTCCCCATTATGTTTGGTCTCCTCAGAACTGTAACCCAGTCCATGTGTAACCCCGTCCACCAGGGCTCTCTCTTGTGGACCAACTGCTTTGTTGACCATAAAGTGCCCCCTCACGGTTTCCACAGGGGCTTTTGTTTGTGGTCCCTGCCGTGGGAATGCCTCTGTTACATCTTTATCTAGTTGCCTCTTCTCTTACTGACTCACACACAGGGCACTTTGTGATTTTTGTCAACTTGAATAAAGACTTGGGAGCTGCAGGAAGAAAGCAAAATTTTTCTACCACACTGTTTGACCAACTTCATTGTTTCTTATTGTCTCCTCCTGTTATGATTTAGATCTGGGGTGTTCCCCAAAAGCCTCCTGCCTTTGGAAGGTAACTGGATCATGGAGCTGCTGCAATGAGTTCATAGTTGACGTGGTGTAGGTGAGTCATTGGAGGCTGACCTGGAAGGGTCTATCTCCCTCCGTGGCTCCTCCCTTCTCTGCTTCCTGATAGCCATGATGAGAACCGCTTTCCTCCTTGCAGGCCCCTCCTCCATACCATTTCTGCCTTGGAGCCAGCCAACCATGGACTGAAACTGTGAGTCAAGATAAACCTCTCTTCCTTTCAGCTGCGTGTCCAGTATTGTGTCTCAGTGAGGAGAAAGTGGCGAAGACAGTCCCCTCGGGAGCAAACTTCACTCCTCTCCCTGGCTGTACAGAAGCATAGAGTCGCTTCTGATGCCCAAGTAGGCTTAGGTATGTGTCTCTTAACCTTCTGTAGATTCATCAAAGTATTTTTTCCAAACACATAACAAAAAAAAAGGTGTTCTCTCTGGCTTTAAACATTTATAAATAAGTTGGAAGCTAATGTAGCTCTATTTTGTAAATGAGAAAACTGAGGCTGAAAGAGATGAAATGATTTGTCCAAAACGCTGAGCTTCTATGATTACAAAAGCTGTAAATGTTGCTGCCCTGGCAGCAATAGCCACCTACTCGCCCTGAACTCACAGCTCATCTTCTTGCTGTCGTACCTTCCCCTCTTGCTGCTTCCTGTGCTTCTCACTGCCCGGACCACGGTCTCCCATTAGCTCAACACTTGCTGTACGTATGGGCCATACCCTCATCCTTCAACCTGGAAAGTAGCTTGGCACATAAAAACTAGAAAGTCCACTCACAGAAACATATCCCTGTCATCACAGAGCACAAGACAGTCGTGACCTTGAGAGCTCCGGCACACGCAGCACTCGGCCTTGGAGCAAGGAGAGCCGGGGCAACTCCAGAGTGGAGAACAGCTACCTGGGACGCAGATGGGGATGAGCTGCTCCCAAGCTGACGACTGACTCATTCATCATCCACATTTCCATTCCTTCAGCTCAGGCAGCTCCCGAAGCAGAGCCGTGCGTTCTCCACGGTCCCATTGTGTGCCTGCTCGGGGGCGGGGGCTTTGGGTAGATTTCTGAAGAGCAATTATGCTTATTACTGGTTAGGATTTCAGAAACCTTCTCTGTTTTGCAGAGTGCTTTAATTTTTGCCCTTTCCATCACTCATTCTTCTTGACAGCCCCATTTTGCAGGTGTAAAAATGTGCAGATTGAGAGCAATGGAGAAAAACTAACAGACATCCAAGGATGGGTAAGAGAGATCCTAGGACAGAAAGAGAGATTCTTAAGCGGTATCCATGGTGTTTCCGAGCCCTCCCCCTGGCCATCTCAGTCGTGGGAGCCAATAAATTTCCTCCTTTATTTTAACCTGTTGGAGGTGACTTTCTCTCACTTACAGTTGGAAGGTTTCTAAATATTATGCCTTCTGTATGCGGCATCTTTAAAAAAAAACATTTTTATTGCATGTCAGTGCCAGCTCATTTTGAAAATTGAAACCATACATAAGTATATAAAGTATAGATTTAGGGTTAGACATAACCATTGAAGTAGGTAGTTGCCTCTGTACTTTTGCAAATTCTCATTATAATTAAAGAGATAAAACGCAAGGCCCACAAGAGTAGGGAGAAAGGGAGAGAAGACATAGCAATAGACACTGATGCTACAGAGCTAAGAAAGCTAAAACCTAGGCAGGCAGTGGAACACCAGGAAATCTATCTAATTAATGCTATGTATCCCCAAAAGGCTCAGGAACTGGCAATGTCATGTGCCTCTTAAAATCATATGCTAAATACTATAGCTGGAGATACAGCTCAGTGGGAGTGTACTTACTTAGCAGGTGTGAGGTCCTGGGTTCAATCCAAGCACAAATCAAAAAAGGGAGGAGTACAGATAGGGCAGGAAATGGAGGGTTTGTTAAAAGTCTTTACAAGGTTGAGTCGGGCTCTTGGTCTCTCATCCAGAGGATTAAAGTATTTTTCTTGCCTGGTGGCCAAGGCTTCATTCTCCTCTAAACCATAAGAGAGTCAGGCTTCTTCTACTCCTCTGCCAAGTAGACAACCAGAGGAAGCCTCTCTGGGGACAATGAGCAATCCTTAAGAAAGGGCCCACTGATATTATGCACAGCTCACCCATTTCAGATCTTTCCCCACAAACACCTCTCTCCCGTGTGTTTATTAACCCACACGGTAGCTCAAAAGGAGGGAAGTCTGTACTGACACACGTGTTCTGCAACTTGCTTTCATCAATTTCATTATGTGCTACAGACACACTGTGCCTATATACAGAAGTCATTCTGTTCAATAGACTTACATGTATGAGGAACAGAATCTCACACCATCTCCAAGTGTCACCCTCCTGATTCCTTATTTACGGGAGGAGGAGGACCCCTTTCCAACCGGAAGTCTGATGACTGCTTTAACCAAGGGATCTGATTTGACACCATGAATGCGGGACAAAGATTCCACATCCCTTCTATGTGATGCCCTAACAGGGATACAGTGTTACTTCTGCAACATTGCTGCTAAACATGCACATCCCCAAACAAACCAGGAGGAGACAATAATACAAATCCAGAGAATGAGATAGTCTCCTAAACTCTTCAAAAATGCAAGTGGGAGGAGAAAATGGTGGGGGAGTTGCCCTAGATTGAAGGTAACTAAAGAGACAAAACAACTGAATGTGGTGTGCAGTCCTGGATTGAATCCTAGCCTGGGGAGCCACTAACTAAAAAGCACATTTGGGGACAACTGGAGAAATTAGCATATGAAACATGCATTCAATAGAAAATGTATAGAATGTACGCCATTCACCTTGAATTTCTTGAGTGTGGCATATATGTGGCAAAATGTCAAGGTCTGGTGACTCTAGGTAAAAAAAATATACAGGTGTTCATTGTGCTAGTTTTGCAACTTTTCTGTAGGTCTGAAGTTTTTCAAACTAAGAAGTTGGGGAGAGGAGGGAGTCGACCTCTGGAGTCTGAACCGTCTAAACCACCTGGGCAGTGATTCAGCTTCTCCAAGTGCCTTGTCCCCCTCTGTGGAAAGGGGATAATAATAGAACCTACCTCACAAGGCTACTGAGTTAAATGAGATAATGCCTGTAAAGTGCATATCCTGGCTCCCAACATAGTAAATGTTAACTGTCATCTGCATCATTCCCTTTAACAGATGTGTAATTCCATTGTCTTGAGTTTCTCTTGATTTGGCAGCAAAGTCTTCACCCACCTAATGAGCCCTGCAATTTTCTAGTCAGTGCAAGATCAAGCAGGATCATTTGTGCCGTCTGCTAAAGGCAAGAGCAGGACTTGTTCCGCCTGTTGACTTGGGATGCCTCATCGGCACACACCTGGGGTTAGAAGCCCCTTTCCCTGCCTCCAAGGAGAAAGAGAGCCCACTTCTCCATGTGGAGCCCACTCAGGATGGCTGATTCAAGGTTCATTCCAAAATACTTGCAATTTCCTCTCAATTACCAAGATTTTCTCAGCAACACCATTCCCTGGGGGGAACTAATAGAGATGGTACCAGATGATAATGTCAGGGAACCAGAACTATTAAATAACTCCTGGAAATCCTCACGGTTTAGTGACAAAGCTTTTCCTTTTAATCCCTAACTACTTTTTTATTTTTTTTAAAGCCCTCTCCAGTTATTTCATTTTATTGTGTCCAGACCATCCTTTGACGCAAGTAGGACAAATATAGTCCCATCCATCTCTCTGATAGTAGTAGAGGTGGCTCAGTGTCAGCAAGAAGAGCATGGCTCTGGCGTCACACTGCCTGCATTCAGCCTGGACTCTGCCATTTAGCAGCTTTGAACCCCGGGGCCAGTGACTCCGCATCTTTAAGCCTCAGTTCCCTCATCCATAAAACAAGGGTAGAAAAGTTCCTATTGCACGGGGTTATGGCAAAGCTCAGATGAAGTCATGAACATCATGGCAAGACTGGGAACATTACCAAGTTCTCAACAAATATCATTGACATTACTATTATCAGACGGACCAAGGCGGCAAAGGTAGACAGCAGTAACACAGAACCTCGGGGTAAAACAGTACTCTAGACACAGAGGCAGACACAGAGGGCCAAGAAAATTGTCCCTGCTCAGCTAGGTTGGAGAAAGGGGACAACACGCAGGCAACAAAAGAGGACTCTCCCCTAAGGGGTATTCCAGGAAGCATTCTGCTCAGCTGCACAGTTGAGGCAAGGGTGGGAACCACTGCATCTCTGACCAGGAATCAGCTTCGGAGCCAGTCCATGGAGATGTCCAGGTGAATGACTATGCAAACATTTAAATGTTCCAGGTGAGAAACCTCCTAGAGACAGATGTGGTTTGGGAAGTATTTTGCCAAGCTCTTACAGCGCTGTCACATTATGGTCGTGGAGTTGGCCTGATCTAGAGTCCAGGTCTGCCTGATGCCAAAGCTCCCGATCTTTCCATGACATTCCACTACCTCGATTGCTATATCTATAAAGCTCTACAAATTCTGTAGCATCGTGGGCGTGGAGGGGGTAGAATGATAGGCGGACAGTGTGCAGTGGAGAGGTGAACTGAAGGTGCAGAAACGGCAGGTGAGTGAGTGGACAGACAGATAGTAGATGAACGGAGGGGCGGTGGATACATACGTGTACAGCGGAGGGTGGGTGAATGAATTTTAGACAAATGGATAGTGGGGTAGTCGAAAGATGAATGGATGATGGGGAGATGGATGGGTGTGGGGACATGTTCAGAGACAAGATTTTAGATTAGGCAGGCACATGAGTGAAGTAGGGGTGGTGGAATATATATAGTCAGGTACTTAAAAGCCCAGTTACCCCATGTTAAAATAACAGCTACTTATACCCTTTAATAAGTACTATAATTCAGTACTTACCATGTGCCAAGGCGTGTGCTAAGTCTTTTTTGGAGTCACCTCCGACAATTCTCACAAAAGCGCTGAGCTCATCGCTGTTATACCCACAAGGTAGCTGAGCTCAGAGAGGCAGTCTCCACGCTACCGGCGACATGAGACTCGGACTTCTGAACTCTAAGTGCCTGCTCTTAATGTATGTGCCACATAGCTGTGACTGACCTTTTCTTCACAGAAGCAGCTCGTAACACCAACTAGGAATCAGGAGCTAGTTCCCAGAGAAGGAAATACCATACTTGAGCTCAGTCTTTTCTTTCTTTGGAGGGGTTTGCTAGGAATTGAATTCAGGGCCTTGCACTTGCTAAGCAAGCACTCTACCACTTACGCTAAATCCCCAGCGCCTCATGCTCAGTCTTAAAGGTCAAGAGAAGAAGGAGCTTTCAAAGCAGAAAGAACAGAGGACCTAGCTCCAAGGCGTGTGAGAGGAAGACCGGCAGAAAGGCAGGAGGGGTCTGTAGGTTCAGACCAGACTCTAGAGGACCTTGAGTGCTGAGTACAGAATAATTAATAAAAATATTGCTCACAGTGGATACTTAGCCAGCATCACGGTTAAGTCCTTTTACTTGTGTCATCTCATCTAATCCTCTCAAAAATATGACAGTAGTTGCTACTGTCAGCCATATTTGTATCTGAAAGGTCCTGAGTCTTAGGAAGAGAACGTGGCTAATAAGTGGCAAAACCAAAACCCGAGCCCAGATCTCCCAACTCCATGATGCCGGCGGCACTGCCCTGTGTGAGCTCGAATCATATCCACTCCACAAGGGTTTGGGCCTCATCTTGCCCGGTGGGAAGCCACTGAATGACCTGAAAAGGCGAGTTATTGGACATATCCCTTCTGTGCTACTGCAGGGGGACAGAGGAAGATAGGACCGCTCTCTCCATAAGCCCCGTCATTGGTTAGTCGCTCCTGCATGTGGACCTCTGCCGAGACAAGCCGCTCTCACCGCCCAGGTGCCTGAGCCCATTCATTAAATAAGATCCTTGATTCCCCGTGTGACTCTAAGCAGGTCTTGACCCTCTCTGGGCCTCACGTTCTTTTGTGTGGAATAAGAAGAGGCCAGGCTCACAGATCCTCAAGAATCTCTCCAGCTACCACCTTACAGTTCCTGCTGATGTTCTCTGGGACTCTGTAGCGAATGGTGCCACTTTTAGCCTCTTAGCCTCAGGAAAGTTGGAGTCCACATTTTCTTCCACACTACCATGAATCTCATCTGGCTCTTCCTCCCAGTATGAGTTATTTTTGGCAACGGCTCAACACAAAGCTTTTGTTCTCCTGGCCCTTGGTGTCGTCTCCAGCTCATCTCTTCAAAGAATCCTCTTCAGAACACCTGTGCTTTCCGGAGCCACCGCCCCCAAGGGAAAGCTATTTATATGCCCCCGACAGCGTGTAATCACCGATCGCACCTCACCAAGGAGTTGTCAACAAGTAGCATCATGCTGGAGGTTGGCTCCTGAAACGCCAGCGGAGGTGACAACTGTCACTTGCTTGAGACACTAGGAAAGGTTCAAATTCTATTGAAATGTGGCCCAAGACTGAACTGGAGAAGGGGGTGACCACAGCCTCTGGCCCCTGCCCTAAAGAGTGTTTGGTCAGAAGCAGCCTCCAGGCTTGGTGAAAGGACGGGTACCGTCAGGAGCAGCGGCATTGCCATTTGTGGCATTTGTGGTGTGAGTGCAAGAGGTGGCTGCCTAGGTTCAAAGTCCGGCTTAGTTCTTAGGAGTGGTACCACCCTGAGCAAATTACTTAACATCTCAGTGCTGCGGTTTCCTCATCCGGGAAATGGGGATATTGTGAACTTAAGCGAGTCAGTGGACATAAGGTCAATAGGACAGCATTAACCACATAATAAATGCTCAATAATATGTTGGCTGTTATTACTATTAGGATTCAAGGACAGCGAGAGGGCCCTTTGGCCAGAAGAAATATGCATGCCATAGAGCAGGGGTTATCAAAGTGGGGTCCCCAGTTTCACCAGGGAAATTTTAGAAGTACAAATCTTCAGACCCCATCTGGATCCACAGAATTAGAATGGGGGATACATCTGGATTTTAGCAAGCACACTGGGTGATGCCGACTCAGAAGTCTGAGAATCACTGTTTTAAGAATCCCTCCGTTTCTCCCAAAGTGGCCTCCTTGGTCATTCCCCTAAGATAGATCAATGTGGCAGAATTAGCAGTGTGCTTGGGACAGGTCTTTTCCTTTCCCTGAGCCTAATTTTCTTCCATTGTAAACTGAGACAAAAACAGAGGATTTTTGTGAGCAGTCAATGAAATGAAGGCTCTAACAAGCCTGCATGTGCCCTCCTAGCTCTGTTCGATCTTCTCAGAACTTTGGAAGGTTCCCTGGAATGCTGCCGGCCCAAGCAGATTACTGTAACTGTCACAGGTACCATTTGGTCCACAGCACACCTGTCCATATCTGTACAGTGGAGGGAATCCCAGCGAAGAGGTGGGCTCTGGGTGAGATCCTTACTGAGCACCTGCCACATGCAAGCTCTGTTCTGGCTCTGAAGATACAGTGGGGAACAACACATGCTCCCTGCCGTGCTGGAGCTGACACCATAAAGAAGGAAGCAAAGGGTCAACGTCTGAGGACAGAGTTGCTTTATTGTAAGCATCGTAGATACAGATGCATGGCGACATAGGAAGGAAGCCACTGGTGTGTGGGGTGAAGGAGAGGTGAGGGGTAGTGTTTGATCTGACAGCAGAGATTCAGTAGGCAAAGGCAGATGACTTGGGGGTGGGGTTCCACCAGAAGCACCCACAGTACATGTGAAATCCCAAAGATATGAACCAGCAATGATAGTTGCGGGGTCTTGAAGGCCACCTTGAGAATGTTGAGCAATAAGAAGCAATCAGAATTTTCAGCAGGAGAATGAAGTGACTAAATCTGAATTTTTAAGAGAACGGTCATTTTTTAAAAATTGCCCATTCCAAATATGAGCGTGCATGTGAAGTAAGTGGAACTCTTGCACATTCCTTGGTGGATTTACAAAACGGTACCACTACTTTGAAAAACAATCTGGCTGTTTCATTTGAAGTTAGAAGTTCCCTTAGCATCCAACCCAGAAATCCCATTTCCAAATATGTACCCAGGTGAAATGTAAAAGTGTGTTCACACACACACAGATCTAGAGATGAGTATTTGTAGCAGCTCTCTATGTAATCATCAGAAACCAGGAAACTATTCAGATGTCCATTGACTGATGAAGGGATAAAAAGAACCATGTACATCAATTCAATGGACTCCTAATCATCAACAAAAGGAACAAACTACTGATGTACACAACTTGGATGGATCACATAGGAGCTAAGTTGAGTGAAGGACTCCAGACTCAACAGACTTCCTTTCTACACTATTATATGCTATATATAATATGATATTTTTGAAGGGCCAAAGCTATGGGTAGAAAACAGATCTGTGATTGACAGGGGGTGGGGATAAATGGGGAATTAACTACAAAGGGCCGCAAGGAAACCTTTTAGGGTGACAGAACTGCTCTATACCGTGATTGTAGTGGTAATTATGTGACTGTGTGCTTGTCAAAATTCACAGGACTGTACACAAAGAAAGGTGCATTTCCTCTATACAAATTATACATTTTTGCCGCAAAGAGGAGACTTGATTGGGCTGGAGGACAATTAGAAGCCCTTTTCTAATAAGAGAGGAAACAACAGGGTCTGTACTGGGATATAGTGGTGGGGACAGGTGTGCAGGTAGATTGAAGAACTATTTAGGAGATAAATGCAATACATGAAATGTGATACAGCCTGAATCTGCCACTTTGTGGGGTCACTCTGGGTTGCTCTTTTGCTGTCATTTATATGGGCCATTTTTATGTGTAGACAACTTTCTTATCTGTAATTTCTGCCAATTGACAGTGTGCTGTGGCCTTGGGGTTTCACAAGGGGAAGAGATGGGGATGTTAGTCACGTGAGGGGGCAGAGGCACCCTTGGGGACTCAGTGAAACATAAATTTATGGGACCTCGGGTGGGTTGGAACCAAAGCACATGTACGATGCAGGCAGGGTCCCGAGTGATGGCTTCAGAGGGACAACCAGCCCCATGCACGAGTGAGGAAGAGACTAAGGTAAGAGCGATGAAGTCTGCCAGGCTGCTGTGACGCCTCCCTGTGCCTGCCAAATTCCCCTTCTCACCTGAGCTTCGGGTCCTCTGATTAGAAGCTGAGGAGAACCATGAATCACTGGTTGACTCTCAAATGTAATAATTTCCTTAGGTGACGTTACTCTGACATCTTGGGGACAGAACGAATCCTCCATGGTGAGATAGAACAGGAGTCACAGACCTGCGTCATCATCTCGGCTCTGACTCTGTGGCTCTGGTGACTGATTTCACTTTCTGGGCTTTGACTTCTCTGGGATGTGAGCTAGTTGTTCTCCAAGAACTCATCCAGCTTTAAAAATAAGGGTATTCTTCTTAAGAAGTTTTTATTTTAATCTATCCTACTCCTGAAATGTACATTTAAAAATAAAGTTTGCCAAAAGGAAGGGAGCAGAAAAAAATTAGATTAGAAAATTTGGGATGAAAGCAAAGTAAGAAGAATCCAAGGGTAAAATGGACCTACACTGTGCAAGAGATTGGCCTTTCCCTTGAACTTGGAGATCAAATTGTCTCCCAGGTTTCTAGTAGCCAACACAAGAGGCAGCCAAGAGTTGTTAGGTCAACACTGTTTAAGGGAAATTTCTGCAGTATGGAAAGTGTCCTAGATCCACACTAGCCTAAGATAGCAGCCACTACCCACACGTGCCTATTGGATACTTGAAATGTGGCAAGTATGACTGAGGACTGGAATTTTACTTTTTCAATTAATTTTAATTAATATAAATTGGAATGTCCATGTGGGCAGTGGACTACTGTATTGGACAGTGCAACTCAACACAATTCACAAGCTTCACTCAGTGTGCCAGTTACTGCCTCTCAGCTTCAGCTTCACCCTTCACTGCCAGTCTGCAGTAGTGGAGTTGAGCCTTGGAATTACAGTACTTCCCTTTTGCCAGCTGACATGAAGTTAGGATTTGTCGGTAGGGGGCACAGGAGAGACATTAAGGGAGGAAGAAGTGTCTCATTTCCAGAATGCTCCTACAGTTCATGCGTAGGACAGGCGGCTTCTGCAGGCTTCTGCAGGTCCCGGCTCCAGCAGCATATTTGGCTTCTCCTGTGTCTGGCTTCTGCTGTGTGTGAGCTTTCTGCTTACCTCGGCTCCAGTACCATGGATGTTTTCTCCAACATCCAGCTCCTGTAGAGGAGGCACCAGTTCCCGCAGGACAAAGCAGCCAGCAATGCCAAAAACCTCTTCTCGGGGCTTCAGAGTAGAGTGTTACCAACGAGGTGCTGCCCTGTGAACAGCTGCCTCCAGTATCCTGTCCGTATGCATGGCTGCCAGGAGGCCACAAAGGGCAGATTTCCAGATGTCCCAATGATGCAGTACTCAGGCACTGCTCTGCCTGCCAGTGAGCCACAACATGCCTTCTCTAAGGAGGTCTAGGTCACAGCCCTGGGCCCAGGTGCTCTCCTTTGGGCAGTCTGTGTCAGTCTTAAGGGTAGTGGGTACTCCTTACGTCCGCTATTTTCTGCATTCTTTACAATTCTTTTCTAGTCAATCATTTGTTGCTTCATTCCTCTCTTAGAGTTAATAGTTTTCATGCTAAACTTTCTTTGTTCCAAACACTGTGCCGTTTTCATCTCCTGAGTGGACTCTGCCTGATCTAAGAGCAGTCTCAGGAGATAGACTTGTAAAGATGCGATCCATTGGCTTGGTCATGCCCTTGGGCTGGAGCACAGTGACTAGCTCCTAAACGGTGGAACACGGGATGCCAGTGATCTGTCACATGCAGTGCCAATTAAACAAGCCATCCCTTGTGCTGCTTTGCGATGGTGAGCTAAGTGTAGCAAGTGGCTAAGAAGCCCAGGTGGAGGCTGCACTCGACTGCCCTGGCAGTAATTATGCCTGCAATGATTGCAGTGCAGGATATATTCTTTTGAGTGCACTTGAATGCTCACAGAGAGAAAATGTCAAGCTCAGCTCCAATCATGCTCTGAGAACCAGAGAGGTGCTTGTGTGAAAACTGAGTAGGAAAGAATGGGATCATAAAGCTGAAAGTGGGGACATCTAGTTGAACCCAGATGAAAATGATAATCTTGAACCCCCAAACCATTGTGAGCTTGCCTTAGCAGCAGAAGTAGCTTCTCCGGTGGTATATTAAGACACTAGCTTTTTGCTTGAAAACTGCATGATTGTCTCATTTGAGACAAATGCCTTGAAAGAGTATGGTCATTCCTTGATACCCACAAAGACCACCCTCTTTTTGCTCCTACACCTGTAACTAGGGTCAAAATTGCTAAAATACACCAGCATAAGCCTGGGGAACATGTGTGAGTATGGGTCTGAGAGCTATTGGGCTCAAGGGTGATCTACATTAACGAGACTGGGATGCTAAAACTTCCCTGGCATTACGTAGAGGAGGAAATTCAAGGACTTTCAGGGATTAGGACTGGTCCCATCAGTCAAACCCCCAGCAGTTGGTGGCTAATGGCTGCTGGGGTGTTAGTGCTCCCAGCCCCCCAGGCCCACAGAAGAGGATCCCTTTGGTGGAGAAATGCAGATTCTGGCTTTTGGAGGTCACTCAGGTAAGGGCAGGTGAGGGCCTGAAAGTGCCTGCAACCTGAAGATTTCTCTCTGTAAAATAGAGAGGAGAATTCCTGCTTTAGGGTTGCTGCCATGCACCTGAGATGCACACTGAGGGGTTACTCTTCACACTCTGGACCCTGAGTTGCTATGAAAACAAAGGAGGCGGTAGAGAGAGAGACTGAAATATAGTAAGTCTACAGTAAGTCCATTTCCTTTCTCTTTTTATTTTAATAACTGCTTCACCATATCAAGGTCTTACTCTGTGCACTGGTGTTACCCTCACCTGAGATAAAGGTATTAATCTCCTTCTACAGAAGGGGGAACTGAGGCTCAGAGATTTTAAGTAACTTTCACCAGGTCACCAAGCACATACAAGCCTGCACATCTGACTCCAAGCCCTCGCTCGGCACCTCTGCAATGCACGGAGTTGCCGAAGGCAGACGTCTGACATGCTGCCCAGCTGTGCTCATTTCAGAGCTCAGGTGCCAAATGCCTAGATCAGCATCTCCCCTTGTCAGACACAGCTCAGACGGCTTTGGAAGAAGCTGCTGCCAGGAACTGGCAGGTGTCCTACTGCTTCTCTTCCTTCGTAATTGCTGTGCCCCTTAGAGAACTCAGGTGGGCGGGAGAGTCTTCTACCTGCCTGAGGCGGTGGCCTCTTCTGCCCACACATGCCCCACGGGTAGCCCACAGCACCACCTTTGGAGGAATTAATTTTGGCATCTTGAGCACCACCGCTGGGAGAACTAATTTTGAGTGTAGGCCTCCAGGCTTGCAAAGGCAAATGCCCCTGCAGGGCACTTTGTTCGGTCAAGCTGATTCGCCTGAGTCCAGAAGAAATGGACACGGTGCCCACTTCCTTTCTTTCTGCCTCAGGAGGCCTGGGTGTGGCTAGTAATCTTTGTCTCCAGGGCTCTTGAGATTTCCAAATTCTGGGCACCTTGGAGGAGACCATTTCTGGTTTCATGGAGTGAATACAGACCTGTGCCAGGTCCCAAGCTGGGCACTGGGGATATAAGTATGGCAGACACTGTGGCTGCCTCCTCAATCCCCTTGCACTCAATCCTACATGTGTCAGGACTATGGTTTTTGGAATTGCTCCAGTTCCAGGAATGGATCCTGGTATTTCTGGCTTGTTATTCACCAAATCCATTTTCTTTTCCTTCCAGCGTACAGCTACACTACACTTCTCAGCCTCTTTTGCATGGAAGGGCAGCCATGTGACTAAGTTCCACGGTGTACTGACAGACATTTAACGACCAAATCACCGGGGTGAGTGGAGGCCCAGATGGTAGCATTTGCTGATTTCCATGGTGTAAATATTCCCAGTGTGGCTGATGTCAAGTTACCAATGTGATGTCACCAAAAGTGGAGTTGAGAACAGATGTGCCTCACACACCACTGCGAAATATTCCCCCACACAAGCATAGTAGATGTCTAGAACTCTAAAGTACGACTGCTACCTGCCAGGCATGAATTGTATGCTTACAAGCGGTCACAGGGGAGACAGAGTTTAGTATGCAGGACATTAATAACAGGGCTCTTGAGATCAGCACCGTGACAGGAAGAAGGCAACAACAGAATGGAGCAGAGGGATAAAGAAGGATAAACTTGAATCATTTGTAGGAAAATGGGTGCACCTTGAGATCATAATGTTAAGTGAAGTAAATCAGACACACAAGCTTAAATATCTCAGTTTCTCTTATACGAGAAACCCAAAACATAAAAAGCATAAAGTAAAAATAAAAGACAGACAATAGGAAAAAAAGAAAGAAAAAAATTATTATAATCCAGCATGACTAATATATCTGAAAGGTACCTTGATTTAGTATAATTGTCTTACATGTCCCCCCTCCCGGGGGGTGCTGGCAGCAGCTCCTTGTCTTATGTGTTTTATATGGGTTTTGGCCTTTTAGTCTTGCTGTCACAATCTGTGTTTATGATAATGAACTTGACGAGAATTTATGAAATAAATTAATCAGGTGCTGGCCAAAAAAACTTAAGCAGGGGTACAGGGGAAGGGGAAAAAAGAGTTGAGATGTGTTATGTACATGTACCAGTTCCCCACAATGAATGCAATCATTTGCACTAAGCACTGCAAACACGTACTGATAAAAATTAAAAATTAAATAAAAGAATTGGATAGAAGGGGAAGCGAAGCCATAATGCAGGTCCAAAAATAGCACTGGCCCATCCTACAGCAGCTCTGAAGCTAGAAGGGCCCTTTGGTGCTTTCCCAAATTAAGCCAAGATGACCAGGACCTTACACTCCTACATCCATCAGTGTTTGGACAAGAGAAACTGTGGGAAGGTGAGGACTGTAGGCAAAGAGACTCTGCTGCTGGCTGGCAGCTGGAGCAACAAGCCCTACACTGAAAAGCGCCCTGGAAAATACATGCTTTATCTCATTTTTTTCCCAAAAACCCTATGAAGAAGAGAGTGTTCACAACCCCATTTTATGGATAAGTAACTGGGGGTTCGGGGAGGGTAAATAATTACCTTGCTTCTCAGGCCCGTGTGACCTTCACTTGCTTCTATCCGTGACTTGCTGTCCTGCGAGGCAGACAGGGCAGAAGCTGCAGGAAAGGGAAGAGGTCACCCGGGGCCAGGCAGCACTCAGAGCACAAACTCTCCTTGGAATGTTGCAAAGTTCTTCTGGAAAGTCTTTCTGAGCCTGGGGCACATTTTTCTAGAATACTTTAAAAAAATCATTAATCACTATATTTTCTTATTTTTGATTGACACATGATACTGTATGTATTTATGAGGTACAATGTGATGTTTCCATACACATATACATTACGTGATGATTGAATCCAGGTAATTAGTGTATCCATCTATTCGCCCATTCGGAAAATGAAATCCTATCATTTGCAACATCTTGGATGAACCTCAAGGACATTATGCTAAGTGAAATAAGCCAGGCACAGGAAGAACTTTCTTGACAGGAGAAGTCCTGCACTTGAGGATGGAATTAAATGTGTGGGAACAGCCAAAGGTCACTGCATGCCACAGCTGCAGAAAAAGGAAGCAGACCAAGCTCAGAAATGATATTAGAGATCAAAAGCCAGCCCTGGTTATGCAGAGCCAGGTCCAAAAGCACAGTCACCCCGTCAGGGCCGTGGCAGTTTCTTTCCCCGGAAGAAGTCCTAAGCCATCCGGAGAACAAGTGGCCCGAGTTCCTTATTAGCTGTGCATTCTTGGGGGCACTCACTCCACCTGTCTGAGACTCAGTCTTCTCACCTGCAGACTAAGAACAACTCCTTTCTGCCTTGGAGACAGCACTTCTTTGAATTAGAATTAGAATTGTGGCTTTCAAGTCGGACAATTGACTCCTTGGCTCTATCACTATGTGGTTTGAAGCAAGTTTTTCAATTTCTCTGTGTTTGTTTCCAAACCTGTAAGTTAAGAATAAGAATACCTTTGAAACAGAGTCTGGAGACAATTAAGTGAATTGGTATAGCAAAAGGATTTTGAACTGCACTAGGCATACTGCAAGCACTTAGTGTTAGCCATTATTTTTGATACCTTGGAGGGGAGTATGAGGATTGAAGGAGATGACCGCGTGTGAAAATTTGACAAATAATTCAGCTTTGCAAATCAGCTCAGAAAATGGTATTCTGGTTACTAATGCTGCATCAAGCCATTCTAAAACTTAGTGGTTTAAAATAACAACAATCACTTTGCTCACAGAGCTG
Source organism: Hystrix cristata (assembly GCA_004026905.1). Taxonomy (NCBI): domain Eukaryota; kingdom Metazoa; phylum Chordata; class Mammalia; order Rodentia; family Hystricidae; genus Hystrix; species Hystrix cristata. The sequence goes on along the minus strand of PVJO010005597.1, from coordinate 48,883 downwards.
CAATTTGGATGGGGCTTAGCAGGGTTGACTCATTTCTGCTTCCTGCATCATCAGTCAGGAAGGTTCCAAGAGGGGTGGAGGACTTGCTCCTGTCCCGCTGGGCTCACTCATGTGGACGGCAAGGTGGAGCCACCTATCGCTAAGAGCTGGACTGGGGCTGCTGACCACTGGCCACTGTTGTCTCCACCTGGGCCTCACCACGGGCTGCTTGGGCATCTTCACACCACTGCAGCTGGGTGCGAAGATCAAGGGCTCCAAAAAAATAGAATGGGGAAGCCTCGGGTCCCCTAAGCCCTCGGCCAGAAGATGGGCTGAACTTCACTCCTGCAGTGATTTATTAGTCAGGCAGCCGCTGAGTCAGCCCAGATTCACGGGAAAAACACAGACCTCTTTTCTCAAGTGAAGAGTGTCAAGAAGTTCGCGGCATCTTCCGCTGCTCCAGGTGGTTGGTGTTCTCACTCCGGGTACTGGCTGTCCCTAGATAGACATGAATAGAACATAGCTCTTCCTCCCCAAATCACACCCCAACCTAGAAAAAGCTGATCAAAGGGGAACTCCCCCCAAACCACCAAATCCTACTTTTTTTTTTAAGATTGTGTAGAAAAGAATCTGAGTCTCCCCCTCCCAGGATCTCTGAGCCAGGTGCCTGCTCGGCATCTGGGTGTCCCTGCTTTTCTCTCCCAGAACTGGTCAGGGAGTAGACACCGTAATCCCACAGCAGCATCATTTTGTATGTCCTTACATCTTACCAGTTAACGGACTACTTTTACTATAAAAACATATACATAAAAAGAATAAATAGATGACAGCTTGCTTCCCACTTCTGCCCACACACTCCAGCACTGCTGCACCTTGCTGTAGGACAGGTGTACAGGTGATGCTATTGGAGCTCTGCGCTGTGGGGGTTGGTGCTGGGAGCCCAAGGCTACCAGGATCCACAGATGCGCAAGCCTCTTAAAGTGGCTTCATACTTGCATATAACCTACGCACATCCTCCTGTATACTTTAAGTCATCTCTAGATTACTTGTAATTACCTAATACCATGTAAACGCTATGCAAATACTTGTCATACTGTATCGTTCAGAGAATAATGACAAGAAAAATGTCTGTACATATTCAACGCAGATGTACTCTTTTTTTTTTCCCCAAGTGTTTTTGATCCGCAGTTGGCTGAATCTGCAGATGTGGGGCCGACTCTGCCTGTAATCTGGCTTCTGTAAATCCAAATGGTAACGAACACAGACTGTGGGACCATGAGTGAGCTTCCTGAGCTTTAGATACCTCATCTGGAAAGTGGGCACAATACCCCTCCCTCAGAAAGTCATCCTAAGGCTTAACTGACAGTCAGTCACAAAGTAGATACACTGGAAGCAAATTAATAAGGAACAAGTCAGGCACATTTTTGGAAAATACAGCATTCTTTTTTGTTTCAAAAACAGATTTCCCCTCACTCTCCAGCTCCTCACTCCACAAGCTTATGGTGAGAGAACAGAGGACAGAAGACTACAAAACCTACTAAAAAGTAGGCTTCCAGTAGGAGACTGTATCTATAATTGTTATGATCTCAACTATGTACGGAGATAAGGACTAGAAGGAAATATGCCAAAATATTAACAATGGTTGAGCCTTGAGGGGTGGGGGGATTACAGGTGATTTTTTTCCTTCTGATTTTTAGGCTTTTTTGCAAGTTCCTACATCTTACCAGTTTATGTATAATTTTTATAATAAAACATGCATATAAAAAGAATAAATATGTGACAGCACCTTCCCACACACGCCCACACGCCCCCCGAGAAGCGCATGTTTCTACCAGACAGCTTTCTACAAGGTGATGCGAGGGGTCCCGGAACAGGCAGCTCTTCCTGGTGCTGAAGCAAACCCCACACGGCGGACACTTGCCCTTTCTGCCCCCGCCCACCTCAGCACCAGGACCAGTCCCCAGCGTCACCCAAGGACGCCCTCTCTGATTGCAGAAACATCTTATTTTCAGAGATGCATGTACAGGTGAAATGTCAGGATGACTGTAATTCATTTTAAACTGCTTCAGATAAAACTATTACGGTTTTAAAAAATCTCACGTAACTGAAAAATCGAGGTAGTGGATGGATACTTGTATTTCTCTCTTATTCTTTCTATTTTTCTGTTTGAAATTTGTATAATAAAAAAAGAAGTGGGTGGAAACTGCCCCATTTCCAAATGCACCCCCCCCAGCGTGACAGCGCCTCAGTGAGAAACCTGCACCGTTGTGAATGTTGGGTCTGATATCAGTTTAAAACCCCTACAGGGTGCTCGCATATACTAAAACCCTACAGGGTCTGTTTCATTTTTCTTTAAATGTTTATTCCTCTGCTTCCTTGTCCTCGAAGAGACATCTGGATAGGGTAAATGTCCTCAAGGTAACCCGGAAAGGTGGCCCTTGTGCTGTCTCTGTGTCCTTGCCGATGTCACAAGACGCCCCTCGCCCTGCCCAGTCAGTGGTGACCTGATGGCGGCGGCTGCTGAGGTCCACAGCCATAGAAACCCATGAAGTGCTCTCACCGACCATGACTCAGCCCCACTCCCGGGCACCTGAGTCCCGCTTCTCAGGCCACTTGTTTTCCTGCCACAAACAATATCCCCATCCTCCCTGGGCACACAGAGTAGCTTCTGAATCTCCCCCAAGCTATGCACATCCCGAGGTGACTCCTAATTCAGGTGACAAACCAGGATGGGGTAAAACACAGCATCGGGGAGCCCAACCATCCACACATTCCTTACAGTGTGTGGCAGCTTATGGATTCCACATCTACCCTCTTCTCCATACCTTTCTTGGGGCTACTCTGTACCAGGCACCATGCTAAGGATCCAAGTCTCTCCTCTCATTGCATGGGACACACAAGGTGCTTGTTGACATGAGAAAGCACGAACACATCGTGATGCAGCTGTGCAAGTGGATATGGGGCAGCTGCTTGAAAGGAATAAAATTAATTGATACGCGCTGGTAAGGAAGGGCACCTAAGGTATGCAATTAAATGGAAAGGTAAGTTTCGATACAATAAGTAGCTTATGAGGGTAACTAGAGTACTTTTCCATCTTTGTGTTAAGTAATACTGGGCCCAAGTAATAATAATTTAGGTGCTTGCTGAAGAAATCCCTGCTCCTGTAAGATAAGATTGAACCAACTGAAAACCAAAAACCAAAACAAACAAACAAATAAGATTGAACCAACTAGGGCTGGGGATTTAGCTCAGTGGTGAGAGTGCTTGCCTAGCAAGCACAAGGCCCTGAGTTTGATCCCCAGCACCAAAAGAAAAAAGAAAAAAAAAAAAAAAAGATTGAACCAACTAAACACCTCACTCTCGATATAGATAACTTACTTGTCAAGACTCACTTCAGGGCTCTTATCCCTGGGCCCACCAGTCCAAAGCAATTATGTCACTAACTCTACCCAGTGCCAACCTGTTACCTTCTTTGAATGAACTGCCTCTAAATTATCCAGTGCAGCCCTAAGTCCTCTATGTATTTTTCCTTAATTTCTTCATTTTGGGATATCACTATAACTTCAAGCTGTTATTCTCCCTTACCACTTTAAATTTAAAACACTTAGCTTTGTTTGATCAGTAGTTTTTCCCGGTGGCCTCTCAGGAAATCAATGGTCAATAGTTGTAATTTAATACGTGCTGAGCCCTAGCCGGAGAGTTTTATGTACTAATCCTGCTCTTTAATGATAGTTTAATGTCACCATTCCCATTTTACAGATGAAGAAAGTGAGGATCAGAATGGGAACAACTTGCCAAATATTACACAGGGCAGAGACAAGGTCAGATGCAAGCAGTTTGGTTCCAGAGCCTGAGAATTTAACCCTCTCATATTGCCTCTGCTGTAGTCGTAATTACAACTGTAACAAATTACTCAAAACCTCAGTGGCTTTAAAAAAACAACAACACTTATTTTGCCGATGAATATTCCATTTGGGTAGGGCATTCTGGGGATAGTATACGCCTGCTCCACCCAGTGTCAGCTGGGGAGGCCGGAACACTGAGTCAGAATCTTTCATCTGAAGGCTCGTTCTTACACTAACCTGGCAATCAGTGCAGACTGTCCACTGCAGTCTCACTCAGGCAACCTGCTAGAACACGTGCATGTGGCCTCCTCCTGTCACCTGGGCTTCCTCACAATATGGTGACTGGGTTCCCAGGAGGAACAACCAGAGAGACAGAGAGATTTCCAGGTGGAAGTCATATTTCCCTTTGTGACTAGCCTTGGAAGTCACACAGCATCATGTCTTCCACATGCTGTCAAGGCAATCACAAAGAAGAGGGAAAAAAGACCTTGTAATGGAGAGTGCCTCCATTAGTAGAGCATGTGAGAACAGAGACATCGCTATGGTAATTTTTGGAAATACGGACCGCCACAAATCCATATACTCAGTCTACATAACAGAGTCTACCAAAAAAATGTATACATACTTCAGCAGTTCTCTATTCTAATAAATGTCTAGAAGCTGATGGCCAGCACTTCGAACACCTCTTGTAATAGAGGCCAAATGTAACTTTTATTGATCTCATTATGTCTCAATTAATTCATTGTTAAAATATTTATACAAGTTTTTCTTTTCCTGATATATAATTTTTTTGGCAGACTCTACATACCTTCTGAAATACTGCTTAACAAATAGTTGACTATGGTTATTTCTGGGGCCAGTAACCAGACTTGTATTTTCTATGATATTTGGAGTTTTGCCACAGGAGTTACTTTTCAAAGTAACTTTTCAAAGATTTGGTGTCCATTCTCAAGAGGCTCATGTTGAAGGTGAGGATATCAATGTTACCTCTTTTTCCTCCTCTATCCATCTCTGGCTCTCCTGGACATCTCTGTGTCCCAAGATTCCGACCTCTACATACTCAATCACTGGGTTCCTTTACTGTCTGACCTGTGGCTGGGTTTGACCAAAGGAGCCCTGGGGAAGAAAAACATCAGAGAATGAGAGAAGAATATCAGAGAATTTCCTTCCCTACCTATCCGAGGCTCTCACAATGCCTGTATTCCCCTGAAGCCCACACCATTTGTTGAAAGCCCCTCTTCCAAAGCGCTAGGTCTCACCAGGTGCCAGTAACTCATCCTTTATCTTGGTCCTGCAGCTCCAAGAGATCTTTGCCATCCCTGTGAGTCCCCCTTGTCCTTTCTGTTTCTCTGTAATTGTGTCTTCATGATAGAAAACTGACAATGGGCCTGCCTGAGCCCTCTGAAGAGAAGGAAGTGTGCTGTATTATGATCTGTGAGTGGTAAAAATTTACCAAGTTTCACTGTTTTGTTTTTTTTTTGGGGGGGTGTTGTTTTGTTTTGTTTTGTTGAGACAAGGTCTTGCTATGTATCCCAAACTGACCTCAAACTGGTGGTGGTCCTCCTGCCTCAGCCTCCTGAGTGCTGGGATTACAGGCATGTGCCACCACGCCTGACTACTAAGCTGTATTCTTAAAATTAGTACAATTTATTGCATGGATGCTACCCCTCAGATTTTAAAGCATGCCATAAGGAGGCCCTGATTTTTTCCATATTTTCAGTCTGCTAGCTCCACACAATCATAAGATGGCAGTTGTGATAACCAGGCATCAATGTAGTCAGCAATATATGCGGGAGAAGTAGAGGCACTCTTTCCCACGTCTCTTTGAAAAGTCAAGAAAACGTTTCCAGAGTCCCACCCTTATGATGTCTCCTTCTACCTTACTGGCCACAATTCCATGACATGCCCTGGACTATACCAATCTCTGGCAAGAAAGATGAGGCTGGCATGGTCTGAGTTAACCTTTCACCAGTCATATGAGAAAGAAAGACTTGTTGGGTTGGCAATCAGTTTTACACTCACAACAATGAGCTCCCAAACAAGGGACCAGACTGCCCCCAGAGGTCACCTTGCATGGATAAAGCAGCATCTACAGCTTTCGGAAATCTTTTTTTGCCAAAGGGAATGTGTCTTCATTGTTTTGCTAATGACATGATTAACGTTCATTGCAAAAGTTCAATTGATAGGTGAAAATCATCTGTAATTAATCCTCCTCCCACATCACCATGATAATTACAATTAAAAGTCTTCCAGATTTTTTCTTCACATATATGTCATTTGATATATTTATATGTCTTTTAATCTACAGCAATAGGAACATACCATATGTATTGAACATAATCATTTACCTATACAATACACAATTCTCTATTATTTTCTCTATTGCTAACGACCCTAATATTGTTCAGGAGGTTAGTGCCCAATGCTTTAGAGGATCCAGGAGGTGAGTTACAATCAGTGTGAAATACCCACAGGTTTATGAATACATACAAAGCCCAGGTCCCGACCCTGCAAATACAACACTACACTGTAGGCTCAGGCACGAAGACACAGCTGGGTTGGGATCTCCAGCTTCAACTCTGCAATGCTCCTGTTCCCCTGACCACTGTCTGTTTGAATGATGGGGCACATGATGCAGTTCTAGCTGTAAATGACGAGAGGGGCTCTAATAGAGGTTCTGGGCAAGTTTTCTACAATCTCAGAAAGGTACACAGTGGAAGTCTTTGCTGCCTCTAAACTTTGACGATGGCATGGCAGGCCAGGAACAGTGGCCACCATCTTGGGAACAGGAAAGAAGGAGACTAAGGGGATGAGCCAGTGAGTTGGGGGTGGCAGAGCAGAAATATGGGAAGAACTTGACCACTTGATGATGTGAATTATGGCTGAAATGGTCAACCCTAGAAATGCTCTACTTCTGATCTTTTTGAGTGAAATAACATTTCATTTATGTTTTCACCAGTTTAACTACACATAGCCAAAATCTTCCTGACTAGTACAGTACAAAGTTGTTTATAGCATGCTTTTTAACTTGGTTCAGGTGTCTCCCACTTAATGTCACTAAAGTGTTTCTAAAAAAACATGTTCTTGGTGAAAATGCCAGTAGGCAACCTATTATATCAAATAGGAAAAATTAGAATGAATTACGCATCAGTCAAAAACTCAACCAATTCTTAAAACTTTACTAAAACTCAGTAATATGCCTTTACATTTTTTTTTAAAAAGTATTGTATAGGATACAACAGAGCAGTAAATAGCTTTAGAGCAGTAAAGCTAGTCTGCATGATACTATAATGCTATCATTATACATTTGTCCAAACCTGTAGACTATGCAACGACAAGAGTGAACCATAATGTAAACTGTGGACTTTGGGTGATTATGATGTATCAATACAGGTTTATTGATTATGACAAATGTATTACTCTGGGGAGGAATACTGTCTGACAATGGACAAGGCTACGCATGTGAGGCTGGGGATATATAGAAATCTCTGCTGCTTAATTTTGCTGTGAATATAAAAGTGTCTAAAATAGACAGGCATCATGGTGGTGCCTGCCTGTAATCCCAGCTCTCTGAGAGACTGCGGTGAGAGGAGTTCAAGCCCAGCTCGGGCAATTCTGCAATTTAGTGAGATCTTGTCTCAAAATAAAAAAGAAAAAAGGGCTGAGTATTTAGCTCAGTTTGAAGGTCCTGGATTTAATCCTCAGGAGCCAAAAAAAAAAAAGTACTCAAAAATATAAAGCTATCAAATAAAAATCCCATCATATTGGGATATAAAATGTCTAGTATAACTTCTAGATTGCTGACAGTTAAAGTGGTTGTTAAACACTTGCTTTGAGTACAGTAACATGCCCGTCTTACTGCTAGCAACAGTCAGCATATAGTGCTCCTTCGTGGTCATGAGTTTGATTTTTTTTAATCTTTTTTCCAAATCATTCAGTTGTTTATTGGTACATAATATGTTTTTATCATTTGGTTTTGGAAAGAGGGAAAATTAGAACAAACCTTTAGTAGAATTGTGCTTAGAAGCCTACTGCGTGACCAAAACAGTGGCACAAATAACTAAAAAGCTTAAATGTCTCATATAACAAGAAGTCCCCAGTGCACCTCCTCTCTCCCACAGGGCGAAGACTTTCATCTTCAGGCACTGTAGCAGCGTGTAGTATAATGTTTGCTGTACATCTAGACAACACATCCGTGTTGCAGGCAGGATGAATGGGGAAAGGACAAAAAAGAGTACGTGAGGCGGTGAGCAAGCCCGGTCTATCCCTTCATAAAAGCTTCCTGAAGTCTAGCGCCGTGTCTGCCACTGCACTTCACCAGCCAGAATCTCTTGGTACTGAAGGGCATGGATCACTCACTTACTTTTTATACACCTCCTTCTAATTTTCTGTCAATTTTGCCTGAGATACAATAAGAAACTTTTTCTCTGAGATAATTTTAAAATATTCTATTGAGTTTTATGTCTGTAAATATAAATGTTTCCTTATGTAAACATTTGCAACAGAAAGGCATTGTTATTTTTACTCATTATCAAGTTCGGATATTATAAATTAAGAGTGACTGTACAGGGAAAATGTAAACCAGAGAACCATTCCGCAGGATATGTCTGAGTACTGTGGAGGTCCTCCCTTACCGACAGCTCTACTTTGTCTTTGGCAGTCATTTGAGAGGAAGCATACCATTGCATGGTTATACTCTGACTGATGTCTCTTGTCCCCTGTTATTGACATTTAGAATATTGCCAACTTTTCACAATTATAAACAACCCTGCATTTAATACCTTTATGAAAATATCCTAATCCATTTGTCTGATTACCACTTTGGGGATAAAATAAATCCCTGAAATGAAATCGGCGGACTAAAGGTTCTGAAAATTTTAAATTTTGATACATATTGCCAAATTACCCTCCAGAAAGGTTGTACCAACTCCTCCACTTCTCCATCGCTGGAAGAATGAACATGCATCACAGTGACACCTCGGTCCACTTAGATGGAGAGGAGGATGGATGGCCCTGTTAACACAGTCTTTAGAAGCACAGCGCTTCATAATTCAGACACCAGTTACATTTGGAAATGAGATTAGCACATGGAATTTCCCCATTCATCTCTCTGGGAGTTTCAAGGTTCCATCGCTGGGCAGATGAAACAATAAAACAAAACCAGTGAAATGAAGTCAGTGTGGTCCCAGAACATTTACCTTGATAAATGTTTCCACTTACGACCAACTTTCAAGGCAGTTTTCTTAGCTTGACTGGAAGGAGCATCACTATGTACCATCCGCAGGTTTTCTCCATTCATGATCCTTCTCTCCATAACACACACCTTGATCTTATTAGCTCCCTTCTTAAAAGCACGTTGTGATGTCCTGCCCCAGACATGTTCTTGAGAATGATGATGAATGTCCTACTCGAACAGTTACAGTTGTTTATATATACTAACAGTGACAGCATCAATAATAATATAGAGGCCAGAATTTACTTAACGGGGAGTTGGTGCTATATGTTTAATTTTCAGCTCGGCATGATGACAAAGTTTCGGAGATGGATGATGGTGACGGTTGCACAACACTGTAGGTGTACTTGATCCCATTGAATCTGACACCTAAAGGTGGTTTAAATGATAAATCTATCAAAATTTTAAGAATGAAAAAGAAAAGCACCAACTTCCGTTTTCTGGTCCAGTGTGTAAAGAGCTGGAAGTTGTCACTCCATCCTAACAACAAGTAAAAAGTTGAACCAACTGAAAAAATCAACAACTCTTCTTACATATACCAGAGAAGTAAGATCACAGGACAAACAGCTGCCACCCAAAGCTGCAGAAACACAGATGGACACAAAGAATTGCAACTTATTAGAGCAAAAACCCCTGAGGAGAAAGAAACCTCTGTGGGAATAAATGCCAAGGTAGGAAAACCCGAACTATAATTGGCAAATTGCTGAATGTTGGGTGTGCACAAATCTGAGAGTTGAAAACTCCAGGGGGACCCAGTCATGGGGAGCCCATATTTTCAAGACGTTTACCTCCAGAAGCTCTAACAGATTCTCAAGTGAATATTGGAGAAAAAGCCCTTCACAATTCCTACAGGGGAACAGGGAAAAGGAACCATTATGAAATACACCAGAGCATTCTGTTCCTCATAATAGGGCCTATTAATTGCTTTTCTATATACCAGTAATGAACAAGTAGGAACAGATGAATACATAAAGAAAATTTGGTATGTATACACAACAGAGTATTACTCAGCCATAAAAAGAGCAAAATTGTAATTTGCAGGAAAATGGATGGATCTAGAAGTCCTATTGAGCAAAATAAGCCAGACTCAGAAAAACAAATATTGCATGCTCTCCCTAATATGTGGAATCTAAAAAAGACGGCAAGAAAGTAGGAGGGAGATTACTATTTCTTGTGTTTCTGACTTTTGGTGAGTATACCTAATTCACTGAGCCTACGTCACATGTCTATACTGTAGCTGCAAGAGAGGCTGGGAGATTGAATAAGTCTCATTCCAGGTTTCCAGGATCACAAGTGATGTCTCCTTCCCATCAAGATTTGTAATCTGGGAACATCTTCAAATATTGCAAAGCCAGGATGGCCCCAAATGAAAAACATCTATTCCACATATCTTGTAAGTTAGGTGATAGCATCTAGTCCTTAATCAAAAGATTAAGGTATTGCTTTGACCTTGACTTTCTTTTACCAAGCTGAAGTTCATCTTCACAGTATTCAAAAGAGCCTCAGTAATCCCACCCCTACTAGGTAATCTAAGGACTGAGGCACAAAGAATTGTAATAATTGCCCTGTCTTCCCCTTTTTCATGTCCAGTCAGCTCATTCTGCCTTCTGCTGAGCTCTGAAGTCTAATTCAAAGGACTGAGATGATTCACGCCTGTCCAGACCAGCTCCTGGCCCAATTAACAAAACCTTCATCCTGACACTGGAAATACAGGTGCTGCTGGAAGCTTACTGCTCATCTTTCTGGTCCAGCTGTTGGCAGAAAACATGATTTTCCACTAAGAGGCAGAAGAGGCATTCTTCTAAAGGAGATGAAACATATAGAGGTGGCTGGGGAAATACCAGACGGTCGCCTAACACAGATAGGAGACTGGGGTTAGGAAAGGCTTCCTGGAAAACCCAGTATTTCAGATGAGTCGCAAAGAGGAATAAGATCAGCTGCATTTGAAAGGCAAAGGTGCTCCAGTCAAAGTTCATGTATGTGCAGAGACCCAGAAGTGGAAGACTGAAAAATATATCCAAGGAACAAACCCAGGGACAGAGACTTAGAGACTCCATCAGCAAGTGGCTCATTGATTCTTAAGAGCTCTCAGATGCTCTTGGAGAATCTGAAGTATTCTTTTCCAGAACTGAGCCCATGTGCACACACAGACACTGGCACCCACTGCCAAAGCATGAGGGCTCCAAATTAAGGATCTATCGTGTGCATCAATCCTTTTGCAGGTGTGCGACGAGGCCCAGGAGAAAGTCAATGTGGCAGCCACAGAGAGCAATGACTCTGCACCAATACTGTGTTAAGTCTCTCTCATTCAGGTTGTAAACTTGTCTCAAGTGACTGATAATCTTTATTTCAAAGAGAAGTGAATAAAAGTTGATTGGAAAACTTGTAAGCAGAGAGAGAGTTTGACAACTGATGTGTTTGGCTGTAGGACAACTCAGTGTCCGGCTAGACTTTTCAAGGAGCAGCCCTGAAGTTCATAAGAACAGGTCCTTTCTCTGGAGTAGTTCAATTTCTTCGTAGAAAGAAGCTCCAATCCATTGCCCATGAGGGGAGAAGACGTCTCATGTTAATAAGCCTGTATGTGAATGTTCTGGAGCTGGGCTGGGAATGGGCTGGGGTATATTTAATTCAGCCCTCCCATCCTTCCCCTGTAATGTGATCACTAAATCTGTGGTCACTAAATCTAGAAACTCAGGTTCAAAGTCCCTAGAGATTAAACCCCAGGTGATCCCTGAGCTAGGAATGCCTGACTGCTTGGGGTCAAGATGCCACATGACAAAGACAGTCAATCCTCTTGGATGGGGCACCCTGCTTTCCCTCCACCCCCTCAATATCTGGTTCTACAAACTCCTGAGCCTTCCAGAATTCTTGGGTGAGCTGGCAGTTCCTCAACATATGCTCTTCCTGAAGCAGCATGGTGGACCTTCTTCCACTCTGCCAAATCGTTTGCCATTCCCCAGCCCAGTTCCTGTCCTCATTTATAATGTTCCAGGGTTAGCGATGTCTTGCCAGCTCCATCAAAGGTGGAAAGGTTATTCCTATAGCATGTCCTCCTTTATTGCCTGGAGTGAATTTAATGAGAAGATGATAAAAATAAAACACAGTCACCCTTAAATACATGTAATACTGCCGAACTCTGTACTTACAAATGATTAAGATGGCAAATTTCATGTTATATGACTTTTACCACAATTAAAAAGAAGACAAATAAACAAAACCCAGCCATCTTAAAACCAGAAGCCTCCACCACCAAATTTCTATGAAATCTGAAAAACAAACACAAGACATTATGTATTTATATGGAGAATTGGAACATTTTAATACCTTCTATACAACATATCGAGACTATTACAAGGACCATTAAGAGTGGAACTTCTCAAACTGTGGTTTTTAGACCAACAGCAGCATTACTCACAATTTGGTTGGAAAAGCAAATTTTTGGGTTCTATCCCAAACCTACTAACTCAGAAACCCTGAGTAGGGTCAGCAATCTCTCTTTTAAGAAGCCTCCACCACTAAACATTGGGTATTATCATCATGATGGTAGAAGCACAGACTCAGAACCATTTAGGGGAAAGAGAAGGAAACAAGCATGGGCTAACTATCAAAGAGTCTAGCTCCAAAGCCTGGAGAGAAGGCGAAGGGAGCAATGAAAGGGGAAGAAATGGTAACCACCATTCACTGGGTACCTACCACGTCTCAGGTACCATGCTTACTAGGTTACATACTTATCACATTTAATTTTTACAGTTTCCTTGAAAAGAAAGAATTATTTACTCCATTTTATGGATAAGAAAACTAAGGTTTAGGGAAGGTAGTAACTTAGCCAGTTAAGAACAATTTTAACCAAGGTCTGCCTCAGTCCTAGGCCCTTCTATTTATGTTAGACATGACACTCATTTAAAATTAACCTCACCACCGAGACTATCGCTGGCTATGGAAGACAAGAGAAAAGAAAACAAGATTTCTCCTCTGTTTGCAGAGGAGAGGTTCCTCATCCTACTCATCCTGTAAAGAAGAATTCGAGGGCCATCTCCTCTGGGAAGTCTTTCAGGACTGCCCTGCTCAAAATCAACCTCTCCACAGTACTCATACATAAGTACCTGTCTCAGAGTACCTCACATACCTTATTGTCAAAGTTCGCAAGCCTTTGGTTCCAGGGCCCCTTAAAAATAATTGGTGTCTGCTATGGTTTACATGTCCCCCCAAAGTCTCATGCAATCATAGGTGGAGCTTTTCCAGAGATGGCTGGATCTAGAGTGTGTGATTGATTTGTGGTGCAATGATAGGATTAAGGGTACTAGGATTAAGGGTATGAGTTCTATCTGCCCTAAGGGCAGGTAGCCTGGATACAATATGATGGGCAGAAAGAGGCTTGTTCCAGTTACTAGGTAGTTTGTTACTTGCTTGCTTTTGCTGTCTTCTGCCTGCCATGAACTCTTTCTCCTCTGCGATGCCCCTCTGCCACGCTAACCTGCCTTGAAGCCAGCCAACTATGAATGGAAATTTCTATAAACTATGAGGTAAATAAACCTTTCATCTTTTAACTTTGGGTATTGGGTATTTTGTCTCAGCAATGAGAAAAGTAACAAAGACATTGTCTGTCTTGGTTCATTTTCCATTGCTATAACTGAATATAACAGAGTAATTTATAAAGAGTAGAGGTTTACTTAGTTCATGGCTCTGGAGGTTGGGAAATCCAAAAGCATGGTACTGGGATCTGCTCCAGATCTGATGACAGCCTCTTGGCTGCACTGTGACATGGCCAGGGCATGACATGGTGAGACATAACAAGCATATTAAAGAGAGTTCCCTTTTATAATAAAACCATAATCCATTAACCCACTAATCCACGAATAGACCCAATCACCTGCCACAGGTTCCACTTCTCAAATACCATTAACATATCACTTTGAGGATTATGTTTCCAACATATGGAATTTGGGAAACATATTTGATGTTCATAAACTAGTAAGAAGCTCAACCTCATACATTACACAAAAATATTAACTCAAGATGGATCAAAGATTAGATGTAAAATGTAACACTGCAAAAGGTTTTTTTAAAACAGGAGAAAGTCTTCAGGATGTCGGACTGAGTGAAAAGTTGTTAGACTTGATCCAAACTGTGATCCATAAAAGAAAAATAAGTGGATAAAGTGGATCATTCAAAATGAAAACCTTTTGTTCTAACAAAGACCCTGTGAAAAGAACAAAAACACCAAGATAAAATGTTTACAAACCACATATCTGACAATGCACTTGTATCTACATTATATAGAGAATTCTCAAAGCTCAAGTAAAAATAGTTTAATTAGGAAATGGACAAAAAACATGAAGAGATTTGCACTAAAAAGGATCTATAGTTGGAAAATAAGCAAATAATTTCAACATTGTTAGCCATTAGAAAACTGTGTATAAAAGCCATAATGAGATATCTATTGTAACTGTCAGAATCACTAAAATAAACAATGGCAATTGAGAATCTCGTTGAGAATGCAGAGAATAATGAAAATGATCAGGATAGACCACTCACACATAGCTGGCTGGAATGTAAAATGGTACAGCTGCCCCAAAAAGGGTTTGGTAGTTTCTCACAAAAGTAAACATGTGCTTACATACAACACAGCAATGGCACTTTTTGGCATTTATCCTTGAGAAGGGAAAACTTATATTCACACATGAATGTTCGTACCAACTTTATTCTTAATAGTGAGAAATCGGAAATAATCCAAAAGTGTGTCCAGAGGCCAACGGTTAAACAAACTGTGGCACATTCATACTGTGGAACACTATTCAGCCAGAGGACGGAATGAGTTGTTGATACTTGCAACAAACTGGACGGACCTCAAGGGAATTATGCGGAATGCAAAAAACAAAAAACAAAACAAAACAACAACAATAAATAAAAAAGTATTTTAAAAGGTTGTACACCATATTGTTTCATTTATATAACATTCTTGAAATGACAAAATTATATATAGCGAGAACAGGAATCAGGGATGGGGAGGGAAGAAGGCGGTTGTGGCAATAAGGAGTGATCAAAAACATGGTAAAGTTTAAATTTTTTAAAACTTGTTATAGTAAAAGACACATTGCCAAGAATAATGAGATAAGGGTGTTCGAGGCAAAGCAAAGTATTTTGAGGGGGCTTAAACATTCACTGTAATTTCTGATCACCCTCTACAAAAACGCAGTTCGAGGGATTCATGTGATCGAACTGTCTGTTCCAGTGGTGGCCACTTAAATCTACTTGTAATCCAGTTGTGTAGAATTAAATATGCGCGCGCACACACACACACACACACACATACCCCAATGTATTTTATGTAAAACACGAAATCTGGATAAGGTGGGTGGATTGTATCCATGTATCCAATTTCCTGGTTGTGATATTGTATGAAAATTATGCAAGATGTTATCATTGGGGAAAACTGGTATACAAAATCTCTCTGTATTACTTTTTTACAATTGACTGTGAATTACAATGATCTCAAAATTAAAAGTTTTTTTTAATAAATTGAGGACTGTAATGATATTTGCTATATTAGAAATTAAAGTGAGATAGTTTACAAGTCTTTCCTTAACAAATTTTTTGGGGGGGTGCTGGGGATCAAACTCAGGGCCTTGTGCTTGCAAGGCAAGCAGTCTAACCACTCAGCTAAATCCCCAGCCCAATAATTTATTTTTAAAACCACAATGTTAATTTAAACAAACTATTTTAAGAAATATATTTTTAAAATATAACAACTAATATTGTTTATATTTCTGCAAATCTCTTTAATGTCCGACTTCATAAACAACTGTATTTTCATATCTGCTTCTCTATTACAGTATATTGCGGCATCATACATCTTGCAGCCTTTACAGGGTTTTCTGGAGGGGTGTACGCAGGACACTCAATTCTGACCTCACAGAACCGCTCAGGGGTCTCGGGGCCTGTAGGCAGCCTGGCTGCGCTGCAGCAGCCCCTACATTACTGCGATCGCCTGTCCCCACCCGGACAGCCAGCGGGGGTGTCGCAATGTGTCTTTCATTTTTGTGTTCCATGTGCCCATACGATGCCTGGCAAGAGACTGATACCCAAGAAATAGCTGATGAACCAATGAAATATTAATGACTTGCTTGCCAAGAGAGAGGAAGGGGGGAGGAGAAAGGAAAGAGAGAGAGTGTGCCAGTCTGGTTGACAGTGCATCGCTGTAGACTTCAAGCTCTGAGTCAGAATAAAGGTCAGCGTGTTCCGATACAGCCTGGTCTGCAGGAACAAACATTGTTCTGAGAAACCTGGAGGCTCCTGGAGCATGAAACGTGGGTATGTAGTGATGACTGAGTGGCCTTTTGGAAAAGGTCCCGCTGTGTCACAATGTCTCACAAGTTTTGCCCTTGAGGCTTCTGCACACCATTCACACCAAGCATGGAGAGATCGGGGCTTAGCAGGTCATACAGACACACAATAAATTGTTTTCTCCTGATTCATTATCCTCCTCATCCTTCTAACTCCCGAGGCTGTCCCCAAAGTACCCATTAGTGGCCAGTCTCAGTCTACCTGAACCACGGCTACACTGGGAGAAGGAAAAAACTTCAGACCACCACTTCAGATTATAGAATTGGTTCTAGGTTCTCGTCTAAAGTATTTATCAATGCATAAATTAGCAGGGAGCAAAGAAATATGAAGACGCTGACTGAAAACTGCTACTGAAGCTGGGCGTAATGGTGCACACCTGTAATCCCTGCACTCGGGAGGCTGAGGCAGAAGGATCGCTGTAAGTTTCAAGCAAGCATGGGCTCCATAGTGAGTTCCAGGCCAGCCTGAACTACATAGGGAGACCTTGTCTTTAAATAAATAAATAAATAAATAAATAAATAAATAAAATAAAATTGCACTGAAAACATTTGCCGGTACCTCCAAGCATCAGACAGGGAGCCAAACCTGTGGGGACACTGCACAATGACCGTGCAGCCCCTGCCTCAACAAGCCCCTGATCTGCGAACTAACAGCTACACACTGGCTGGCAGCAGAGCCTCTAAAGGGGATGAGAGCCCAGTGAAGAGGAACCGACTCTTTGGGATCAGGGAACAGAGTCACTTTTGACTTGGTCCTTGAAAGGGAGAGGTGCTTCCAGGTGAGCAAAGGATGGCAGAAACAGAAAGTAACATGTCAAAGAGGAGGTACAGTCAATTGTTTTAACACAGACCTAACGTGACAGTGGTGGAAATGAAATGGAAGTTTCTTTCATCAGGTCCAGGTTAAAGTATTCTATAACTCCTGCAGTGACCCCAAAGCTTCAGGAACCCAGACTCCTTCCTTCCCAATGCTTCATGATACCTGAGGCCCAGCCCATGTCTGCTTGCATGGTCCAAAAGCATCATGTCGGTATTCCAGCCAGGGCAAGTGAGGAGAGGGAAGGTAGGCATGCTCTTTCCTTTGATGGGCACAATTCAGAAGTTGCACACCACTTCCGCTCATATCCCCTGGCCAGAGCATAGCTGCAAAGGAAGCTGGGAGATGCGATTTAAACATGGGGCCTTCTATTGCTCTAGGAGGAAACGGTGGACAACTAGAAGTTTCTGCCCCAACCCCAGAGGTGGGAAAGTGAAGGGCAGCCAGGAGCTGTGTGTGTGCTCAGAAGTGGTGGGACAGGGGACAGAAATATAGAGGGACAGTGGGAACTGGGGCAGACAGTGCAGAAGGGCGACAAATACCAAAGCTGCAGGCTTTATTCCAGAAGCCACTTACTTCTCAAACTTGAGTGTACACCAGCATCTCCTGCAGGGACTATTAAAATCCAGATTGCTGGGCCCCACACCCAGTGTCTGACTCATCAAGTCTTTGGTAGGATCTGAAAGCACATATTTCTAACCAGTTTCCAGGTACTGCTTTGAAATGTGTAGAGCCACAGGAAGCTCTGGAGAGCCAGATAATATCTGTATTTCAGGAAGCTGAGTCAGTAACAGTGATGAGAACACACAGTACTGAAGCTTCCAGAGACTGGAGCTTCACACCTTCTTGATCCTCGTGTTCCTGAGAAACAGCACTTGAGAAAAACCAGGATGATAATGAGCCCGCAAAGCCAGGTCATAGAATCAGTGTCCCAGGGTCATTCCCCACTCCCTGGCAGGCCTGACAGTGCCAGCCTCTACCCACTCCTGTCATTTCTTTGCTCCGTGTGGAAGCCTGATCCGGGGGTGCTGGACAAGTCCCCATCTTCCCTGCTCCCGAGTCCCCACCCATAACAATAGTGGAGATCATGTACCTGTCCAAGGTTCCGAAGACCATCAGGTGGCCCAGACCCAAAAGTTGGATACCGTCTCAAGTCTCTGGGGACTCAGACACTTGCCTACACTGTTGGTTGGAGAGTAAGTTGGCAGGACACCTAGAAGAGAATCTGACCATCAAATCAGAATTGTTTGTTTGTTTGTTTGCTTGGTTGGTTTTGAGACAGGGTCTCACTCTGTAGTTCAGGCTGGCCTTGAGGTCATTATGTAGCCCAGGCAGGTCTTGAACTGATGGTCATTCTCCTGCCTCAGCCTCCCAAGTGCTGGGATTACAGGCATGCACCACCATGCCCAGCTCAAATCAGAATTTAAAAGCCCAAACCCTTTGGTTTAATAGTGCCATATCCAGGAATGGAGCCTTGTAAATCCTCATGTTTATGTGCAAAAACAAGGTTATTTAATGCCTCTATTATTTAGCTTTCCATTACTATCACAAAATACCTGAGATAATTATAAGGAGAAAAAGATCGCTTAGAATCACAGTCCATAGATTCCAGGCATGGTGGTGCATGCCTGTAATCCCTGTAATCCCAGGACCCAGGAGGCTGAGGCAGGAGGATCACCAAGAGTTTGAGGCCAGCCTGGGCTACATAGTAAATTCAAGGCCAGCCTGGACTACCTAGGGAGACCTGTTTCAAAAAACAAACAAACAAACAAAAAAATTAAAAAGAGAGAGATTCCAGTGAAAAATTGAGGGCCCTCTGTTTGGGGCCTGTAAGGAAGGAGGCTTCACATAGTTGCAGGAGGGCATGGCAGAGCACACTGCTCCCCTAAGGATGTCCCATAAGGTTCCACAACCCTCCAACAGCACCACCCTAGAGATCAAGCCTGTGAAACATGGGCTCCTGGGAGAGAGATATTTGGGATCAAATCTATAACAATGTCCATCATCTGTACTGTCAAGAGAGGGAAAATGACCTAAATATCATCCACACAGAGCAAGTTAAATAAGTCAAGGGGTATTAAAAAAAGGAATAATGGGCAGTCCTTACAAATAAAGTAGATCTATATGTGCCCATTTAGAATAATCTCTGATAATTGTGTGTGCATAAAATTTCTGAGATTATATACACAGTCTGTGAGATTATATATGCTATATAACAGCATATTTTATACACATACATGTACAGAGCAGACCATGGTTGTGACGTTACCACCTAAAATATTTAACTGTGAACATATGCGTATACACTTACATACGTAGGGCGCAGCTCTGGAAGGATTTGAAGGAACAGTTCACCCCTCGGATAGGCACTGCGATCGAGGTCCAGGCTGAGGAAGAAATTTACTTTTTACTGTAATCTTTTGTTACTTGTTTAAATACATAAACATGCAAGCAGTGGCAGGTACTTTAGACGCTTCATCTCACTAAATCTTGAAAATCACCCAGAAGGGAATTGCTCCTGCAAGTCCCAGGACACAGAGAGGTGAAATCATTTGGGGCAGAAAGGTTGATAGAGGGGGATGGAAAGAGCCTTGATTTGTAGTTTGCCGTTCCTATGGGGTAAACACTCCCTCCATGTCTGATTTCAAGCTACCAGCTTGATGTCGCTGAGCAGGGCATGAAGAGGCGCCCAGTGGACTCTCAGGAGCTGAGAGGAACCAGCTGCAGCCCACACTGAAAGGGACCTTGCGCTCTTCAGGTTGGCACCAGTGACCTCCACTCCATGCCCTAGAGTTGCTCTTCAAGACCAAACAAGTGTGTGTACAGCACTTCAGCATTAAGAGCAGCTAGCTGGGGAGTGTACTGGCAGTGTTTACTTGGAGTTTTCCAACGGATTTGAAACAGAAACCCAGACATTAAAATTAAGCATCTATATTTTGTATGGCAAGTTGCTTTGCCATTTTCTTTATGAAATGCTGTGCATAGCTCTACAACCAGAAGGCGATGAAAGAATAATAAATTAATCAATGTTAGCAATCTGTCAACACAGCCCTGTGTATTTATGGAGGTCCAGCCATCACAATTAGGGAGGTGATTTAGAGACATTCTCAGTGCAGTAGCAGGAGATGCAGGGACAAGACAATCAGATAGAGTTGGATTCCAGTTGTCCTCCAGCTCTGTCACCTGCTAGGGACATCAGGTAAGACACTCAAATTCCGAGTCTCACCTGATGCATGTGCTCAGTGAGAAAAGTGCCCACCATACACATCTGGACTGGCAGGTTTGCTGCGTTTCAAACATGAGGTTGACACTTGGATATAAGGTGAAGTGGTTTTCCCCCCAAAATTGCTTATGTTCTTACAAAAGCTCTTGGAATGTTTCCTACTCTCTAGTCTCTCTCAATTACCTTATTCTAAACCACAAAGCATTGTTTGGGAAAGACCAATGAAGGTGGTTTAAAAAAAATAAAAATTTTAGACACAGGTGTAAGTCATTACATCTGGGTTCCCTCATACCCACCTTTTAGGCAAATCTCTTGCAAATTTTATGAAAGAAGGCTTTAAAAAGAAATACGGGGTGCGTATGATGGTGCATGCCTACAGTCCCAGCACTCGGGAGGCTGAGAGAGGAGGATTGCCATGAGTTCAAGGCCAGGACTGGACTGCATACTGAATTGAAGGCCAGCCTGAACTGCATAGAGAGACCCCATCAAAAACAAATAAATACTCAGCAAAAATAAACACAAAAGCAATCCATTAAATGTTACATTGTGATCATGAATATAAATCTATAGGGAAAAGAGAAAAACAATCTGTCCTAATTTAAAAAAACATCTATAATGAAATATTTGAGCAGCAGCATTACATAAAAGCTCAAAAAGTGCTGGGTCAGGGGCTGGGGGTTAGCTCAGTGGTTAGAGTGCTTGCCTAGCAAAGGCTAAGGCCCTGAGTTCGATCCCCGGCACAAAAAAAAAAAAAAAAAAAGAAAAGAAAAAGAAAAATGTGCTGGATCAAAATGTAGATAGGAAGAAAAACTATGACCTGGAAAGTGATACAGAAACCATCCCTGGTGACAGTAAAGATACCAACATCCAGGTGCTTGGGAAGAGATGGAAGAAAATTATTCTGTGAAATGAGAGTGGAAAAAAACCCCACTATTTCTAAATCTTGAGCATATGTACATACCTAAAATAATAAATTAAATATTATACATAGACATTTGATTATTTCATTGATAGCCTTAGGAATTTGTACATTCTAGTTGACATCCCCAAAATATTTTCTTTTCTGCAATCATCTGATTATGAAAAACAGGAGTGTGAAACACAACCTTACATCCAGGTAGGTGCCACATATTAGCCCCACATATTAAGCATGGCAAACCTGCAGGTACAGGTGTTTTGGTGGATGCCGTACTGAGCACGAATCAGTTGAGACATAGAAAAACACCTTATGCATGTGACAACCCAACATCAAGACATATCTAGGATATAAAAGCACTTTAAATCCCACAAAGTTCTGTGTGGTTTATGAGAATTGTGGGATTCATGGTAGTTGTTAACACCATTATGATGATTGTTCTACAACCATCGGCGCTCTGATTGTGTTCTTCCAAGCACTTCTCTGAATTGGAATCCCTTGATCTTTCTCTCCCTAGCTGTGTGAACTTAGGCAAACTGCCTAACCTCTCTGTGTCTCAGTTTCCTCTTCTATAAAACAGAGAACCTTATAGTACCTCATAGGATTAGTGATTCAATGCTAGTGCGTGTAAGAAGTATTTAAAACAGTGTCTGCTAAGTGCTTCTGAAATGTTAGGTATTATCACTATTTTCACCCAGAGAAAACAAATATTTTTAATGATATGTTTTCATTTCAGCTGGGAATGTAGCTCAGTGGTAGGGTACATTGCAAGGCCCTGGGTTCAATCCCCAGCACCAATAAATAAATAAATACATTATTTTAATTGATGCATAGTAGTTGTACATATTTATGGGGTACAGTGGGACATTTCAATACATATATGCAATGTATGAGGATCAAATCAATTACTAGCATACGTCACCTCAGATATCTATCACTTTTCAGTGTTGAAAACATTCAAAGTCTTCTCTACTAGGTATTGTTAAATATTTAATTAATTGTAGTAAACCTGCATTAGATCACATCAGAAGTTACACCAAGGGAAATTTTCAAGGGGTGTTTTCCCCATCATACAATGAGCTTTTACTAGCAGGGACCCCAACGCATTCATTCTAGGATTCCCAATCCATACATAGAGCTTAATACCCACACTGTGAATATTTGTTGAACAAGAATAATTTCTATACAGAAAGAAAAGAGGTACATAATTTTCAGGGCCCAGCACAGACCCTGGTTCCAACAGCTGAAAGAAACAGGGGCTAGGAGAGTAGCCCCATGGTAGAGTGTTTGCCCAGCATGCCCAAAGTCCTTGGCTCAATCACCAGTACCACCAAAGAGAAAAAGTAGAAATGAAAAAAAGAAAAGAAAGAGTGACACACAATTCTGAGTGTTGCTACCTCTGGCTCAGCCTCGCTTCTTACTAGTCAACCAAAAGTTAAAGCAAACCCATGGCACAACAGAGCTAGAAAAGACCAGCTATGTTTTTCTTTGTGTCCTCACTAAGATCATGAGTTCCTCCATAAAAGAAACTGAGTTCCATTCATCTCAGTCCTCAATCTGGAAAACAGTAGGAGCTTCATAAGTGCTCATTGCACAAATGAGTGGTGAAGAGCACTCTAAATTATTTGGTTTCTTCATGGAATATTATTGCTTTTTCATACCTACAAAAATTGCTTAAAATTAATACCCACAATACACACATATAAAGTTCAAATCATATAAAATTATGTTGAATATGAATGAATCACCTAGAGAGAATTCTCCTTGACATCTAGAGCATTACTTATCCACATGTTTCCTTTGTATATGCAAATACTAACACATAAGTAGAAAGGCTGTGTCATGTAGTAGTTCAATATTATGGGCTTTGAAATTGGATATGACTGAGTTTTAATCCAATCATATCACTTTTCAGTGGTATGGCTTTTAAAAAGCCATGTATCCACTCTATGCCTTAGTTTCTACAAAATGTAGAGCTAGGGGCTAGGGATTTAGCTCCGTGGCTAGAATGCTATCTAGCAAGCACAAGGCCCTGAGTTCGATCCAAGGCACCAAAAAACAAAAAAAAAAAAAACAACAAAAAAAGTAGAGCTAATAATAAAAACTACCCTAAGACTTATTGGGATAATAAATTAGTATATCTGAACAATTAGGATAGCCCCCAAATCAGAGCTATAACTCAATGGTTAGAAATTATATATGTATACACATTTAAACAAAACACGATGTCACACTATTGTTTATATTAACTTTTTCATATAAAAAATTGTGAGTTTTTGTTCTGTGGTAGCACATAGGAGAAATTTCTTCTTCTGATGGCTGCACTGTATTCAAATGTGTATAGCTCTATGTAACCAATCCCCTGCTGTGGGCATTTGAGTGTTTCTAATATTTTATCAGTACAAATGACCACAATAAAAACCTTTGTTGCACATATATTTTTCCACACTTAGATCAAGTACTTCTATTGGATAAATTTCTAGAAATGGAATTGTTGGATCAAAGTACATAAATTTTTAAACATTTTAATAAACAATGACTTGTCAAATTGCCTTTCTAAAAGGCTATATCACTTTACACTTTGATTAATGAGTGTACTTTGTTGCTTTGTGGTTGTGTACATTTCAGCCAGACTCCTCTATAATTTATTTTGAATGCCCCAGTAGTACAGAATTAAGTACTTTACCCTGCTAGTTCTGCACGGTAGTTCTTCATCTTTCCAAAAATCATAAACAACTCCTAAGAACTTAGCAACCAATTTTCTGCGGCAAATATTGGTACACATAGGCTGACAAAGAAATTTTATGCCATTCCCAGATGGGAGAGGATGAAATGCTGGGATTTCTTGGCCTTTTCACTGCCCAATAAGGAAGGAGATTTGAAATTAGAACCATCCATTAAGTATTGGAGACAGAGTGGGCGCATCTACACCCATCTTTGTTTTCTGTGACTGGAACCCTTATTCCATAGACAACAAACCATCTCTCCGTTGAGTGTTCCTGGGTACAGTGTCTAATTCGGTGCTCCCCAGAGTGCGAGGAGGGCAGGACTAGGAGGCCCGCAGACGCAGACAGGTAAGGCAGAGCCAGCAGGTGGCTTCCTGGCCAGAAGCTGAACAGCGCCACCAAGGGGACAGGCGGCTCCAGTGGTGGCTCAAGCCCAGGTCTGTTTTTACTAGTTTAATTTTTTGTATCAATTTGAGTCCAAGTAATAAATATACATAATGTTTAAAATTTGGATTTACTACAAATCCTGTAACAAAAATCCCCTGTCCCACCCTTAATCCCATTCCAGAGGCAGTAATTTTAATTCTGTAGTTATAATTACCATACCTGATTATGGTGTCACTTCTTGGCTTTTAAATTTTATACCTTTCCTATTAAATCACACCCATGGAAGACAGTCCTGTCTCTGTCTCTCTCTCTCGCATGTATGCATGCACACACATGCTTTGCCTCTCCGGTTTTTCCAAAATAATTGTATCACATTTTTTGGTTAAATCAATGTGCTGTTCTACGTTATGACGGTGTAATATTATTTCCAGCTGAGCATCACAGTTATAATGATTACAATGTTTTTCTTATTAATTGTTTTGGTATCTTAACCTTAATGATCACCTCAGGTCTTATTAGCTTAGTTTCCTAAGTAACAGCTCCAATTCATGCCCAAATTCCTTGCCAGAACTCAAATACTCTGCAGTTGCCTCAGCTTTCTGCTCAACCTATGAGCAGAGCAGTGTAAGGCAATTGATTTCAGACATGGTCCCGGGGAATAGCAAATCAAAATCAGTATGACCCACCTTGTTGAAAAGCAAACTCTCGCATCCTATCCCAGACTTATAGACTTGCTCTGGGGGTAAGACCCAGAATTTTACTTTATCCAGCTCCAGGTAATGCTAATGGGCACTCAAGCTTGAGAACCACTGATATAAAAGGTAAGAGCACAGACACCCAAACCTAAAGCTGTGGGGCTCAAGTCCCAAGTATTCCATTCATCTGTGATTAACAACTTCCACAAGTCAGTCTTCCATGCATAAAATGGGAACAAAACAGTCTTTCCCACATAGAGTTATTGTGAGCAGCATGATGCTAAACATCACGAGAAGCTCCAGGTTTCTCTCAGAGCCCTCTGAAATCCAGGTCCATTGTGGGAGGGGAACCCTCCAAACTGGCTGTATAGCCTTACCCCAGGCCTTCCCGATATCCCCTGGCTTCTATCTTTAGGGCCTCTGTGTCCTTGAAGCCCCATGATATCATCCTCATCCCTGAGAAGTATGGAGATGAGGAAGGGGGGTGGATTCCCATCTCACCCTCACCCTCTGCCTTCTCATTCTGACCAGTTCTTAACTTCACAATTGACCTAAACCTCTGCTCTCATGTGCGAAAGGGGTGGCAATTGTGTGTTCAGTTATACCAGGGTGCTAGTATCCAACAAGCACTCTGTAAGTCCCAAATTTTCAGCATGGTGCTCAGTCCCTGCTTTGTTGTGGGGCTCCACCACCTCTCTCTTGATGTCCCTCTACCCTTCCCTTGCCACTCAGTTCCAGCCCCATGGAATGCTCTTCCAATGGTTATAAATTTGACTTAATCTTTTATTTAAACAGATCTCCGCCCATGGTCACTTCCTTAGAAAGGATTTCCCAAACCATCGAAAATGGTTCTAAAGTAGCAACTATTCCATCCCCGTCTATGCCTTGGCCTACTTTATTTTCCTTCTTAGGTCAATCAATCACACAATTCCATTCCATCTTGCTGTGTCAGTCCCTCAAAGCCAATCTCTAAGTTTGATCTTGTTCTCCCCTGTAACCAGTTCAGAGATTGCCTAACACATCGGAAAGGCTAAGAAATGCTAGTCAAATGAATGACTTGTCTTTTGTTTGGTGAGTCCCTGCCTTATTCAGCCACTATCTGGGTGATTGCTTGTGTACAAAGAGCACATTCCGCACATACCCCTGCATACAGCAATGGGCACCCAGAAGAGAGAGACCGTCCATCCCTTCTGCATTCCAGGCCACTATAAGGACCAAATCTCATTGCTGCTCTTCTTCCTTTATTTCCTTGATTGCTGAGTCTTGGGCTCCAGTCACATGCCTGGCATGTCTAGGGCTCCAGGGATGTTGAGGTGGGCACATTTGTGGACATAAAAGATGTAGAAGAGGTCAACTATAAATGCTCACACTGTTTACCTGGGGTCTGAACAGGGTAAGGGGTGTGAAGAACCTGGGGCCTCAGTTCCATTTCCAATTGAGCAACCTCCACCCTCAGTTTCTTCATTTCTAAAATGGGGCAGATGACAGTAACTACCTCTCAGGATTGTCCTGAGAATTCTCTGTTAATCACTGTGTCTGACAGGTGGAAAAATTTCACAAATGTTGGCCCTCGGGCCTAACAGTGTGCATGGGTTACTCTTGTAATTTAATCAAATCCAAAATGAAGAATAAGAATGGGGTCAAGCCATCAAGGATTTATCAAGTAACCCAGTCCTTCTGTCAAGCAAAAGGACTCACACCCTTGTGATTCTTCCTGGAGCTTTGGAGCCAGTCTCTCTCAAAACTCAAGTAGGGGAGACATCCAGGAGGAAAGACACACCTGGCTCCATCCAACCTATACAATCAGGGGTGGGAGGTGTGGGGCCAGGCTATGCAACAGCCTCCTGTCCTTAGAAACCTCTAAGTAAAGACCCAAGTGTTCATGGCTGTTCAGGGTTTTGTTTGCCTTCTCACCTTTTAATCAATCTTCATTGTGATATAATTTGTTGCAATAAACTTTGATCCCCTAGAAAACTAGCTGTGCTGCCAGAAAATTCCTACCTCAAATAGGAAGTAGGGAGATAGGACTTCTCAAAGAGGAAGGGCATTGAGAGATGGAGAAAGGGGGAGGGAGTCGAGGGAAAGGGGATGAATAAAGGAATTAAGATATATTATGTACATGTACCAACTCCACACAGGGATGTAAACATTATGTACTACAAATATGTACTAACAAAGAAAATGACCTGGAGAAAAATGGGGGACAGGTAACAATCAGAATTTGATCTGAATTTTACTTTTTTAAATGTGTGATGGTAAAACTATGATATCAACACTGATTATGTTAGTGTGATTGTGAGTGATTTTCATTTTCTTCTTTTTACTTGCACTTTCCAAATTTTTTTACAATAAATTACTTCTATAATAAGACAAAAAAGACAATTACTGACATGATCCCTGCTGCCAAAGGCCGTTGTCACTAGATTTTATATTAAGAGGATCATAGAGTATATTTTCCCTCATTTTTTCTAGCTCTATTGAGATGAACCTGTAAAATTGATGCACACAAACTAAACATATTAAAAGGTATAATCTGAGGTGTTTCAATATACTTCACCCTAGAAACTGTCAAGATAATGAACATATTCATTACCTCAAAAAATTTCATGTCCTAATGTTTTCCATTCCTTCTTACATGGCAGGGCATGATGGCACACACCTATGATCCCAGCCACTCAGGAGGCTGAGGCAGGAGGATGGCAAGTTCAAGGCCAACCTAGGTAATTTGTTTTAATTAGTTTTTTGAGACAGGGTTGTGCTGTGTAACCCAGGCTGGCCTTGGAACTATGGTTCTCCTTCCTTAGCTGGTATTATAGATGTGTATCACCACTCCCTGGTCCAGTTGGGGAAATTTAGCAAGACCTTGTCTCAAAACGAAAATAAAAAGGGCTGAGGACATAGCACAGTGGCGTAGTTGCCTAATTCTGTCTCCAGTACTGCCCTCCCCAAAGCTTGCGTCTTGAAGAACTGTATAGGAGTCATCTAGTAGGTATCTTTAGTGCTTGGCTTCTGCCACTCAGCATAATTATTTGGATTCATTCATCTGCTGTCAAGTATTCATATGTCATTCTTTCTTTTTTGTTCACTGCATGGAAACTGAAAAATGCGAACAGAGGAACGTCTTCCACTTTGGAATTCTAATGAGAAAAACCACTAATGAACATTTCTATGTAAGTTTATTCATGAACATAAACTTACATTTATTTAGGGTAAATACCTAGACACGGGACTCCCAGGCTGTAGGACAGATATTCTATTTACCTGGTTTTTTCATCCAGTACTGGGTGTTAAACCCAGGGTCTCCATACTGATTTTTCTGAGACAAGGTCTTACTAAATTGGCCAGGCTGAGTTTGGATTTATAACCCTCCTGCCTCAGCCTCTGAGAGCACTGAGAGTACAGGCACGTACCACCATACCTGGCGGTATACTTAATTTTGAAAGAAACTACCACACTGTTTTCCGAAGCAGTAGAACCATTTTACACTCTCGCCACTTAGCTGGAGTTTCCCTTCAAGCTTCTTCCTGTCTCATGGTGTTTGTAGTTGCTGCTCCCTCTTCCTCTGGAATGACTTTCCACTACTTGTGGCATGACTTGGCCTCTTGACATTCAGGTCTCAGGTGAATGTCACATTCCAAAGAGACTGTGAGGAACTGAACTGTGGCCCTCCAGCTACCCAAATTTATATATTGAAGTCACACATGCTCGTACCTTGTGATGTGACTGCATTTGGTTATCAGGTCTTTTTTTTTTTTTTTTTGAGACAGGGCCTCACTGTGTAGTTCAGGCTGGCCTTGAATTTCACTCTGTGGCCCAGGCTGGCCTCAAACTCTCGTGGTGATCCTCCTGTCTCCGCCTCCTGAGTGCTGGGATTACGGGCATGCACTACCACGCCCAGATAAGAGATCATCTCTTCAAAAAAAAAAAAAAATAGAGATCACGTCTTTAAAGAGGTGGTGGCACACACCTGTAATCCCAGCACTCAGGAAGCTCGGAGGAAAGAGGATCACCACAAGTTCGAGGCCAGCCTGGGCCACAGAGTGAAATTCAAGGCCAGCCTGAGCTACATAGTGAGGCCCTGTCTCAAAAAAAAAAAAGGTGATTAAATTAAGATGAGGACAATCCCCTATGATGACTGTTATCACTAATCCCCTATGATGACTGTTATCACTATGTACATCCAAAATGTACTATTAAAATAAAATTTAAGAAAAAAGAGGACTCTAATTCAACATGACTAGCATCATATTTGATCAGAAGAGGAAGAGACACCAGAGATTCACTCACAGAAGAAAGACCATGTAAGGACACAACAAGAAAGCAGGTATTTGTAAGCCAAGGAGGGAAGCCCCAGTAGAAACCAATCCTGCCCACACCCTGCGTGATCTTGGATGTCTAGGATCCAAAAATATTAAAAAATAAATTTCTGTTGTTTATGCCACCAAGTCTGTGGTATTTTGTTATGAAAGCCCCAGCAGAGTAAACATAAAGGTCTTCCAGTTACCATTTTGCAACCGCTATAATAAAAATCATTTCAAGAATCATCAATG
Organism: Hystrix cristata; assembly: GCA_004026905.1. NCBI lineage: Eukaryota > Metazoa > Chordata > Mammalia > Rodentia > Hystricidae > Hystrix > Hystrix cristata. Next base: position 19,169 of record PVJO010005597.1, on the reverse strand, counting down.
AATGCTAAAACCAGAATCTAATGAAGAATAGGATAGTCTCAAAATATCTTCCTTCAAGACATTCAAAAATTACTAAGAGAAAAAATAATAACTTTTCAGTGGAGTACTTTGGCAGACACCACCTTAACAAATGATCAAGGTTAACATCCGCAGTGTTGGCGATGTCGTGTGTGCCAATGTCGTGTGTTGCTGCCTGATGTGAGATGCCAAGGACAGAACCTTCTTTCAGTAACGTTTCTGTCAAATGTGCATACTCTGAATCTAATCAGAAGAAAATATCAGACAACTCCAAATTTAGTGACATTCTACAAAACAATCTTCCACGATGCTCCACAAATGTCAAGGTCATGGAAGACAAAGAAGACAGTAACTGCCTTCCCAGATTAAATGAAATTGAAGAGACAGGACAACTAAATCCCCCGAGTGATCCTGAATTAAATCCTGGATAATATCTATAAAGGATGTTATTTGGGGTGATTAGCAAAACTTAAATATGAATGGTATATTAAATAAAACAATGGTATCATTGTTAAAATTTCAGATTTCGAACATTGTACTGAGACTGACCAAGAGAAAGTCCTTGTTCTTAGGAAATATTTGATATAGGAATATGAAATCTTTTTTTTGTTTGTTTGTTTGTTTTTCTTTTGACACAGGATCTCTCACTATGTAGTTCAGACTGGCCTTGAACTTACCATGTTGCCCAGGCTGGCCTTGAACGCTGGGTGATCCTCCTGCCTCCGCCTCCAGAGCGCTGGAATTACAGGCCTGTGCCACCATGCCCTGTAATATGGAATATGAAATTTTAAAACTCTAAAATGATTTAAAGCAAAGATACATACATATCATATATACACTATATAGGTGTGTATGTACATATACACATGAGAGACATGATCATGCAAATGTAGGAAATACTTTCTAATTCGGGTTGAAAGTATATGAGAGCCTCCAGCTCCAAAAAAAAAAGAAAGTATATGAGAGTTCTTCACTCCTTTTACAATTTATGTGTACACTTGATTGTGTGTGTGTGTGTGTGTGTGTGTGTGAGAACTGGGAATTGGACCCAGGGCCTTGCACATGCTAGGCATGCACTCTACTACTAAACCTCATCGCTGATCCTACATTTGAAATTTTGTTTAAAGAAATCAGAATTTCAGTGACTAAACTATCAGAAGTGGGTCTTCAACGGGAGTGGTGGCACACACCTGTAATCCTAGCACTTGGGAGGTGGAGGCAGGAGGAGCTCAGCAAAGTCGAGGCCAGCCTAGGCTACATAGTGAGTTCAAAACCAGCCTGAACTACACGGTGAGACCCTGTCTAAAAAACAAACAAAGTGGTCTTCAAGGTACTTTTTATTCTTTTTCTCCATCGCACTCACCACTGACAAAAAATTTCCGTGCATTTGTTTACTCAATAATAATACCCAATGTTTAGTGTATGAGATCCAGTCCTGTTCTAAGTGCTTTAACTGTGTAACTTCTACTGAAAGATACAAGGTTATCTTGCCCAAAATCACCCGTGGTTTGTCGGCGAAAGTGGCAAAGAGCTTCAACTAAGGAAGGGACTGACTTGCGCACCGCTCTTTCCCTAGATTTAAAACATTATACATTTTACACATTGTAGTACATCCCAGACATTCAATAAACATCTGTACATTGAATTAACAAATATTGGGCACCCTACTAGGCTTTGGGGTACAAAGCAGTGAACAGAATATGCAAAAATCCATGCCTATATGGAGTTTACATTAAGCACCGTCAGCCTACATTCAAATTAGCTACCTTATTTATTTAGTGTGTGGTAGTGGAGATTAAACCCAAAGCCTTTGCACTGAGCTACATCCCCAGTCCTTTTTTGAGATAGGGTCTCGATAAATTGCTAGATTGCTCAGGCTGGGCTCAAATTTACCAACCTGTGTCATCCCCCCACGGGGCTGGGATTACAGGTATTTACCACTACGCCCGGCTCACGATATTTCATTTAGTCCTACCAACCCTGAGGAGGGCTCAGCCCATTTGGCAGAGGAGGAAATTGGAGATCAGAGTGGGGCAATGATTGGCTTTAGCTCAATGAGATCGTTTATAGGAGGGTGGGATTCCAAACCGGTCCCAGAGGTTCCCAGGCCCCAGCCCTCAACCAATCAAACCAACAAATCCAATCACCCAATCAGTATTTATCAGGCCCCTAGTGCGGGCGGTTAGTCCTCGCGCAGGTCAGGCAGGAGAGGAGGTTGTGGTGAGCTGGCGGCTGCGGAGACAGGGAGGCCTCCGCGGGTCGCGGGACTTTGGCGCCTATTTTTTGTTGGTTAGGTGTTCTCGTCTGTGATTGGGCCGCGTCGCGGCGTCTGTGCGCTGGGTTGCGGCTGCTCTGTCGACCTTGGCAGGAGCTGGGCGGTGCAGAACGCGGCTGGCCTCCCGGGGGATGGGCCACCAGGAGTCTCCGCTGACCCGAGCAGCGGCGGGAGGCGCAGCTTATGTAAAGAGGTTATGTAAAGGGCGCAGCTGGCGCGAACACGTGGAAAGCCACGGGAGCCTGGACGCCTGGGCCTCCTCCGCGAGTGCCGCCGCCACCACCGGTGCAGCACCACAGTCTGTCGTCCGCCCGCCCCGGCCCAACTGCTCCCGAGCTGGTCGATCCCGCAGGCAGCTCCGGCTCGGAGCGGACCATTTCCCGGCGAGGGCTCCGGGGGGGAAACGCGCCGGCCAGGTACGGGCGAGCCGACGGCGCCGGAGCTACCCGCCGCCCCCGCGGCGCCCGGGAAGGGGGACAGGGTCTTTGGTCGGTCACGCTCCGAGAGGTGGACCTTTTAGCCGATCTCCTCCACCCGCTGCCCCAGGGGACTTGGGTCGGTCCGTTGGCCCCGCTCTGGCTTAATTCAATGGACTGTTTACACCGGGAGGACACAAGTTGGGACGCAGGGTGGGGACTCTCGGAGACGATGAAGCAGGGAGAAGGACTTAAGCAATCGATGGCTCTTGTAGGAGATTTTCTTAACTACCGAAGACTTCTGGTTCTCGTGTTTCCTATTTCCACCCGGCAAATGAAGGGAGAAGGCCAGTGCCTTTTGGTTTTCTTTCCGGTTCTCCCTCTGAGCCCCTATTGAGTGGTTCCGTCTGTCCCGCTTTCCCCGCCCCTGCCCTGTTCAGTCGGCCGCGGTGGCTTCCGTCTTAAAGGGGCCGCGGAGGCCGGAGCAGGAGGAGGTGGGGCTCTCCGCGGCCTGCGCGCCTTGCCTCCCCGCCTCGGCCTGGTCGTTAACCGTTTATTTCGTCCACAGGTCACAATCCAAGGTCCCGCTCCTCCGCGTGCCGGGGCCGGACGGAGGGATGAGGCGGGGCGGACCCGGGCAGCACCGCTGCTGCTCCCCCCGCCGCCCGCAGCCATGGAAACCGGGGAGGGGGACGGCGCCCGCCGAGGTACACAAAGCCCGGAGCGGAAAAGGCGAAGCCCAGTGCCGAGGGCGCCCAGCGCGAAGCTGAGGCCGGCGGCTGCGGCCCAGGCTATGGATCCAGCGGCGGCCGAGGCCCCAGGCGAGGCCTACCTGGCGCGGCGGCGGCCCGAGGGCGGCGGCGGGTCCGAGCGGCCCCGCTACAGCCTGTTGGCGGAGATCGGGCGCGGCAGTTACGGCGTGGTTTACGAGGCAGTGGCCGGGCGCAGTGGGGCCCGGGTGGCGGTGAAGAAGATCCGCTGCGACGCCCCCGAGAACGTGGAGCTGGCGCTGGCGGAATTTTGGGCCCTGACCAGCCTCAAGCGGCGCCACCAGAATGTCGTACAGTTTGAGGAGTGCGTCCTGCAGCGCAACGGGCTCGCCCAGCGCATGAGCCACGGTAATAAGAGCTCGCAGCTTTACCTGCGCCTGGTGGAGACCTCGCTCAAAGGTAGGGCCGACCTGCCCACGCAGGGCCTGGGCCCCTACTCCTGGTCCTGGTCCTAGTCCTGTCCCTCGGCCCAGACACACCCTCCTTTCCCGGACCCTGGTTTTGGGGCCATCTTCGTGGGACTCGGTCCTGCCCAAAATATTAGGAGAGTTTCCATGAAAAGAGCTCATTGAACTGCTATTGTTTTAGCGAATACGTATTCAGCAAGTGTGAGCCTTTATTAACTGCCAACACTTTCTCTAAAGATGGAAGGGGAGCAGAAGGGTCCGAGCTCAAAGTTTGGCAGAATTGCAGGTATTCTTTCCCCCCTAGAGCTTCTTCCTTTTCCCTCCTAAAACGAAAAACAAAAAAAAAATATTTCACCCTCTCCCCTCTGGTTCTAAATTTTCTGACGTCCTCCAGCCCCAGCCCTAGAGCTCTTGCTTTCCTCTGAGACCCCAGGCCTCCATCCCAAAGCAGTCAAACCAACCGGTTGGTTTTCTGGCTCAGTCCTCTGGGGCTTGCGTAACAATAACTCTGACAGGTGGGCCTGGAGCTGTCACATAACGTCCAACATCTTTTCCCGCCCTTTGACCTTAGTCTTTTTCCTGTGAGGCTCACTGGGAAGTGCTTTTAACTTGTAAAGAAAGTGGAGCTTCTTGAGGCCAAGGAGCTTGGGAAACGAACTGGGAGGACTACAGATAGCCAAGGATCTGTTCAGAGAGGAGAGGGGCAGTGGGCTAGAAAAGTGAGGAGTGTCCGGAGGCCAGATAATCCAGGGAAGGAGTTAATGAGCCCCAGGGGTGGTCTGAGTACTGAAGTGATTGATTGATTGATTGATGTTTTTTGAGACAGTCTCACTACATGGTTCAGGCTGGCCTTGAACTTACCACATAGCCAGGCTGGTCTTGAACTTGTGATTCTTCTGCTCAGCCTCTCCCAAGTGCTGGGATTAGGAGCATGAACCAACACCCCAGGCTCTGAGGTGATTTTAGATAAAATGCTTAAAGCACCTTCTGGCCCCTTTCTATAAATGGAGAAACTAAGCCTTAGGGGAGAACAAGGATAACTTGATTAAGGTTAATCAGTTGAAAGGGAACTTTTTAACTGATGGTTTCCACTTAGGTACTTCTGATAGTTTGAGTGATGTGAACCCCGATCTATCTTTATTCAAGGTCTGGATGCTTTTTCACATGGGTACTGCTGCTTTCCCTAAGGATGACCTTTTAAGAACCAGTAGGATTTGGGGCTTGATAAGGCAGTTTCCTAAAGTCGTTTTGGAGCTTTACCCAGCTTCACTCTAAGATCCCACAAGCCAGTATCCCAAGATAACTCCTTGTCCATTTCAAGTCAGTTGTTTGACAATTATTGGATGGCACAGTCAGTCTCACCTGGGACACTTTTTTCAAGAGACGCTTCCTTTATGCCCATCCCCCACCCCATTTATTCTGAAAACCCCAAATGCCCCCAGGGTGAAACTTTTGTTTTGAAAAGTTTCCCCAGGAGATTCTTTTATCTTGCTTATTTTCTAGAAGTTCATCACTTATTGGTCCTTCTTTGTTCTCATAATTCTCTATGGTTAATAATGGTCTGGACTTCCATATTTTAGGACTATATGGGGTGTTAGAATTCGCTTTGCCAAACACTTTTCTACCCTCAGTTCATTGGTACTAGTCTTTAAATTTCAACCATATCTTTGCAGCCTTTGCTTATTCCTCCAAGTATAAATGCTTATAAAGCTATAAAGTTTCAACTTTCGGCCCAGACAGAACTAAGGATTTCATAGCAAACAAAGGCACCACAGCATAGCAGTTAACTGTGAGGATTTTGAGGTTACACTCACATTCAGTCTTGGCTTGTCCTGAACTGATGCATGGGCATAGGACCAGTTGTTTAAAAACATGTGAAGAGCATGCGTTTATCCATAAGAGGAATACCTTCTTTGTAGGGTTGCTGCGCACACTGGGAATGTCAGTGGTGCTCCGGATAGAGGAATTGTCTGCCTCAGTAAGTTCAGGCTGCATACTGAATCCTCTTCCACCTTCACCCACCTTTTTTCCACTCTCGTTGAAATTTCCCAAACTTCTTTTGCCATAGAACACATTCTATTTTCTGTGTCATCAGCAACACTATCTTTTCAGAACTACAGCTGAGACCTACAGAAATGAAGTAATTTGCGTTAGTCCACTTAATGTGATTCCTTTCAGTTGTTTGGAATCCTCAAACTATTTGACCCTCTACAGCCTTCTGGGCTCAGAGATAGCATAGTGAAGAAAATGTATATTGTCTCTGTTTAGGAAAATAAGCTAAGTTTTCATATCATGTGTTAATTCAGCAAGTAGTAAATACAGTCATTTGTCATTATTAATTGGGAAACAAAGACCCACCTTTCTCCAAGTTAAGTTTTTCTGGCTCTAGCTTCAAAGATATATCTCTCACACTCCATCCTAGGGCCCTGGGTTTAGAGCATACTCATGTGGTCCAGTAATGGTCAGAGCTGGAAGGAATCCTAGAGATGACCTGGTTCACCTCTCATTAAATGGAAAAGCACTTTACAGGTTACCCTTTGCCCATCTCCTACAATTTAGAATGATTTTGAAATAGACCAAAGTGATAACCTGCCCAGCTGTAGCAAATGCATACTTTTTACTGAGTCCCTACAATGGTATTTGAAAGAAAAGAAAGAAAACACTCCTTGTCCCAAAGGCACTTACATTTGAAAAGTTCAAGGCTTCTAAAAGATTTAAATGGTAATCAGAGTCACTGGAGGAAATGGCACACAGGCTAACTCATTAACAAAGGCTTTGTGGAGGGTGTTGTACAGAATTCAGAGGAAAAGAGAATCAAGAGTTAAAGGAGGTGTGTTTGAAAGAAGAATGCCTAGGACCTTGGTAGGTAGAGATAAGTGGAATGTGTTTCAATATTGAGCCAGTAGAATAGTTACTTTTCTTTTTCATCTCAACTCCCTAGTGAATACACAAGGCATTTCGGTAGTCTCAAGAAATCACTTAATGTCTAAATAATCCAATATTAAAGAAACTTCTTACACTGTTCTTGGTCTTACCCAATTTGATGAACGTGGATCACATCTTTCCTTTTCAAGCATAAACCAAACAACTATACCCAAAACACAGGGTAGAAAACAGATTGTAGAGTCAGAAGCCCTAGGTATCTGATCTAGCCTATCTCACCACACAGAAAAGGGATGGAATTTGCTCAAAACGAGGTAGCCATCAAACAAGCCTCCCAGGTTTTTAACAGTACTGTAAATTATTGAAGTATCTTTCACATAAAAAGAATTAAGGTACCAGCAGTTTGCTTTTTTATTTTTTTTGTTGTTTCGGGGTTTTTTATTTTTTGAGACAGGGTCTCACTATGTAGTTCAGGCTGGCCTGGAACTATGTAGGCTGGACTCAAACCCACAGTGATCCTCCTGCCTCTGCCCTCTGAAGTGCTGGGATTACTGGGATTATAGGCATGTGCCATCACACCCAGCAACAGTTTGCTTTTTAAATTTTTTTTTTTCTTTTGAGACAGGATCTCCCTGTGTATCCCACCTTGGCCTCAAACTCTCAGCAATTTTCTGCCTCAGCCTCCCAAGTGCTGGGATTACAGGAGTGCACCACCACGCCCAGATGCATATCCTCTCATTTTCCATTGCCAAAGGACACTGTCCTGAATGCACCTAAAAGTTCAAGCCACCATTTAGCCTACACCAGGCAGTTTGACCATTGTCAAACTTAAATTTTGTTGCTTCCATCTCCTTCGGACAAACAGCAGTGAGGACCCCCCCCTTCTCTTTCCCTGTCAAAAATTCAAGACAAATTGAAGGATCCTAAAACTAGTGGTTTAGAAGAACTGAGAGCCTGAGCCTTAGTTTATCTCCAATTTGGTAAAAAAGACACTAGTTCTGTTTGCCAGTTGTTTGATGTTTACTGTATACAAAGTGTGGGGTGTTTTTGTTGTTCTTTTTGTTTTTTTGTGTGTGGTGGTGGTAACGGGGATTGAACTACATCCCTGGGGCTTTTTTCCCCCCTAGACAGGGTCTTGCTAAATTGCCCAGGCTGGGCTCAGACTTACTATTCTGGGCTCAGCCCTCTGGAGTGCTGGAGTTACAAGCATGTACCACCACACTCAATTTCAAGGTGTCTCTAGGTAGTTTGAGGTGGTTGAATTTAAGCCCTTGGGAAATAGTCTTGCCTGTGTAACCAATGCCAAGTGACTTAGGAGTGATGATGTAGAAGGGGCTGTGGCCTGTACATATGCCAGAGCGTAAGTGGTGCATTCTAGAAAAGCTTTCTCTCCGGGATTTTAGTTGGAGGCTTGGGGAGGCAGGGAACAGAGGTAGCAGGGAAAAACTAGGAGTAATCCAGCAAACTCCCCCAGGCAGTTGAATGCCTGAGGGAAACCTTGGGGCTCAGCAGAGCAGGACCACCACATGCCTGCCCCTGCTTCTAGAAAGCAACTGAATTCTCTGTTGTACCTTGGGCCTCAGTTTAGAGAGGCCACAGCCATAATCATACTATACTTAGCACTGCTGATTTCAGGGGGCTCATGTATCTTAGGGGCTGGAGTCTACCTGCTTTCTGGTCTGCTCCTGAATGTCTTGGGGCAGCCATGTAAATTTCTCTTGCTACTGACTTTTCTTCTGTGTGCTTTGGGGATTTTGGGTACCAGCCTCAGGAGATAGAAACAACCCTTACCTCATTGAGAGCTTTGATTAATTAGGGTTGCATTGGGTAAGGCTTTTTATAGTGTACACTCTCGAGGAGAGCTTAGCGTCCTAGTAGAACATCATTGCACCTTGAATTTGGCCTTTCTTTGATGGTTACCCTTAGGGCTAGAGATCCTCCTGAAGTGACTCAGATTCTGACCTGGTTGTCTTTAATTTACAAATTTCTGCATGGATTGGTCCTGCAATGTGTGCAGGCTCAATCTAGTCTTGACTAGTCAAGAGGCAAGGCAGGGAGGAAAAAGAAATGTATCACAGTGAGCAGCTAGCTGGTCAGAAGATGAGAGACCACATTCTAAAGAGCCATGTTGCTTAGGAAGCTCATTTAAGTGCTTTATATAGGAGATGGGTGATTACAGCCTGGTGGGCACCTTCCCCGGGGTGGGAGTTTATGCCCAACTGATGCACATCCGGTCTTAATTGCCTAGTTGCCAGGTATGTTTCAGTTCTTCACCTTTCGAGAACAAAGACCCCACTTCCGCAGGCATTCTTGTCCCAGATTAGTTTGCCCACATTGTAGTTCCTTTACCAAGTGGATGGACTAGAGGGGCCACTTCCCTGAGGCCCTCTTGCTAAGGACCAAACTTATGGTAAGAAAAGAAAACATTTTACCAGATTATTGTGGGAGATAAGGGTCAGGTGGGGTTAAAGAAAGTCAGGCACAAGATCTGGTCTTAGTGCTCCCTCAATGTCTAACTTCACTCCTGTTTCTCTATTCCACTTTTTAAAGTCTCTCAGCTCATGATTCTTACCACTTTATTGAACACCTTTGTGCATCAGTGTACCATGTGAGAACCCCAGACTTGATTTCATTTCACCATAAGTATGCCGTCTAATGGAGGAGATGGTTACAGTACAGTATGTGTGACTTCACTGCAACCTGTGAGAGGTGCTGCGGAGAATCAGCTGCCAGGAATGGACTAAACTGGGGGAAGGAAGGATGAAATGGAAAAGTGAGAAGTGACCCTGGTGAAAGCTGAGGCTTGGATCTGTGTTAAGGCCTATTGCCTGTGGTGAGGCTGTACCTGGCTGGGAGAGTCCACATTTCTTGATCCCCAGTAGTGTTCCAATTAGCAGAAGCTAGCTGCTCATAGTACTTTTTTTTTTTTGGTGCTGGGGATCGAACTCAGGGCCTTGTATTTGCAGGGCAAGCACTCCAACCACTGAGCTGAATCCCCAGCCCAGTACATATGTTCATAACTCATTTAATCCTCTTCTGAGAAGTTGGTGTTTTTGAAACCTGATGTTGCAGTAAGATCCATCAAGGCCAAGTAACTTCTCCAGTGCGACACTAGTGAAGGATTGAGCTCTAGATTTACATCCAGTTTCCACATTCTTGACACTGTTATAACCATGGTCATATTGGACACCAGAGACATTAACATAATTAGTATCCAGTAATTGGATGCTTTGGTGTCGGGGTGCCATGCAAGGTACTTCAGGTGTCACAGTCAAGCCTTCCAACAACCTGGTGATACAGGTGTTTCTTCCCAGGTTATGAAAAGGGAAACAGATTCTTGGGGTCTTGGGTCACAGTGGATAGAGAGGGAATATTGATACCTATCCTGGCTGGCTTCACAGCCCTTGTCCTTTCTGCTAGACCTGTAGGTTCATTCTTGGCTTCTGGGGTCTCTCTTTTGCCCAGCAGCAATTGTAGCAAGTCTGCTTGGCTAACCTTAGGAAGTACTTTGGACATACTTGGTAATGGTGACATGATACCCAACCTTTTTGAGACCGTGTCACTGAGCTATCCTTGAACTTGGGATCCTCCTGCCTTAGCCTCCCAAGTAGCTAGGATTAGAAGCATGTGCCATTAGCCTGGCTGTATACTGCCCTTTTCCCCTTTCACATTCAGATTTCGCTCAAGTGGTAGAACACTTGCTAGGCAAGTGCAAGGCCCAGGTTCAATCCCAAGCACACCCTCCTCCCCCCACAAAAAGAAAAAAAAGGCCTTTCACATTAAAAGTTACATATTATGTGACCTTCTCTTTAAGTTTTTGTTGAAGTATAATAACATGTCAACAATTAATTGTTGTCATTCTTAGACAATTAAGTTGTTTTTAGTCTGTGCTGTATAGAATATCAGTCCTAGATGTTTGGGGTGTTTATTGTGTCTTTTGTTGGTGGTGAGGGTTTTTCATTTTGTTTTTTGTTGTTGGGTTTTTTGTTAGTTTTAGAATACGTTCCTGGTGTGTAATTTTTATGTCAAATGGACTGAGTTTTTTTTTTTTTTTTTAACAAGAACATGTATTGGTACATTGTATACATAGTGATCACATTCATCAGTTATTTTGTACCTGTGCATGATATATCTTGGTTTTTCCCCCCTCTTCTCCACCCCTCCCTTCTGTTCCCCCCTTCCCTACTTATAGCAGGTTTATTTATTTTTTTATATATATATGATATTTTTCCATATTTCCCTGTCCCTTTTCTTTACTTTTTCCCTTCTTTTCCTCCCTTCTCCCTTTCTAGTTCTCCTCTCCTTTGAATATTATCTTCCTTTTATATGATATCTATTACACCTCTTTGTCCTTATTTACACTTAGGGTTACTCATATCAGAGAAACAATTCGATGTGTACTCGTGAGTATCTGATTTATTTCCCTTAAGAGTATGTTCTCATGGTACATCCATTTACCTACAAATGTCTCTAGTTTATCCTTTTTATGGCAGAGTAGTACTCCATTATGTAGAAAAACCACATCTTTAGCCATTCATTAGTTGTTGAGCACTTAGGTTGTTTCCAGGACTTAGCTATTACAAATTGTGTTGCTGTGAACATGGTTGTGTGTATATCACTGTGGTACAATGATTTTAATTCTTCTGGAAGGATACCCAGTAGAGGAATAGCTAGATCAAATGCAACCTCTAGTTGTAGTTTTTTTGAGGAATCTCCATATTGATTTCCACAGTGGTTGGACCAGTCTACATTCCCACCAACAGTGGAGGAAGGTTCCTTTTTCCCTCCAGCCCCGCCAGCATTTGTTATTGATTGATTTTTTGATAATTGCTGTTCTTTCCAGAGTGAGATGGAATCTCAATGTTGTTTTGATTTGCATCTCTCGAATGACTAGTGATGTTGAACACTTTTTCATGCATTTATTTGCCATTTTTAGTTCTTTATCTGAGAAACATTTATTCATTTCAGATGCCCATTTTTTGATTGGGTCTTTGAATTTGGGAGGTTTGATTTTTTTTTTTTTTTTTTTTGAGTTCTTTGTATATTCTAGATGTTAGACCTTTGTCTGAGGAACAGTGGGGCAAAAACCCCAGTCTGTGGGTTTCTGCCCCGCTGTATTGCTGATTTCTTCTGCTGTACAAAAGTCTTTTAATAGGATATGGTCCCAAGCACTGATTCTCTGTATTATTTCCCATGCAGTCTGGGTTCTGTTCATAAATTTTTTTCCTACCATATGTCTTCGAGAGTTCTTCTATTCTCTGGTACGTATAGTGTTTCTGTTTTAATATTTAGATCTTTGACCCACTTTGATTTTAGTTTAATAATGGTGAGAGATATATATCTAGTTTTAGTTTTCGGTATGTGGCAAGCCAATTTGTCCAGCACCATTTGTTAAAGAGGCTATCTTTCTTCCAGTGAGGGTGTTTGGCTCCTTTGTCGAAGATGAGGTATTTGAGTGTATTTGCAGTTGTTTCTGCATCTTGTAATCTGTTCCATTGATCCTCGGGTCTATCTTCTTGCCAGTACCATGCTGTTTTTATCACAGTAGCTTTATAGTATAGCTTCCGGTTGGGGATTGTGATACCCCGTGCCTTGTTCCTGTTGCCCAGGATGGTTTTTGCTATTTTTGGTCTCTTCTGTTTCCAGATGAGTTCCATGATTGCCCTTTCTAATTCTGTGAAGTATGTTAATGGTATTTGGATTGCAATTGCATTAAATCTGTATAGTAATTTAGGAAGTATGGCCATTTTCACTATGTTCGTTCTTCCTATCCAGGAACACAGTATATCTTTCCATTTTCTGATATCCTTTTCAATTTCCTTTTTTAGAGTACTGTAGTTTTTGATGTAAAGATCTTTTACTTCCTTTGTAGATAGATTCCTAAGTATTTCATTTTTTTTGATGCAATTGTGAAAGGTATATCTTGTGTTATTTCTTTCTCAATGAGTTTGTTATTTGTACATAGGAATGCTATTGACTTTTGGGTGTTGACTTTGTATCCAGCTACACAACTGAATTTAGTTATTAAATCCAGAAGTATTTTTGGTGAAATTTTTGGGGTCTTCTATGTAGAGTATCATATCGTCCACAAATAATGATAGTTTAAGTTCTTCCTTTCCTATCTTTATTCCTTTTATTTCTTTCTCTTGTCTAATTGCTTTGGCTAATGTTTCTAGAACGATATTGAATAATAGTGATGATAGTGGGCACCCTTGTCTTGTTCCAGACTTTAGTGTGAAAGCTTCCAGTTTCTGACCATTTAGTGTGATTTTGGCCATTGGTTTGTCATAGATGGCTTTTATCAGATTTAGATATTGGACTGAGCATTTTTAAGACTCATGATGCATACTGCTGAATTGCTAACAATCCCAGCACTTTCCTATCAAAATTTTAGTCTTTCTCTAATCTAATCTGCTTATTATATGATTGGACAACCAGCACCAAGGGATTTGAGCATTAAACTCACCGGGGTATAAAGAGTCCGCCAAGAAGGCGCTTATGCCTGGAAGGGAAATGGAACATCCAGGCATGACATCCTGCTGCTGGCACCAAGAGGCTAAACCTTGCAGGGAGGATCCAGGCTACCAAGTCCAAGGTCCTGTCCCTAAGCTAGGTAATCTTTTGAGCCTCAGGCTCCTCACCTGTAAAGGGATATAAGTATCAGAATAGTTAGGAGTTTGGAGTAAGAAGGAGGATTGGGTACTCTCAACTCTTCTTTTCCATTGCACAAGTTGTAAATTCTGTTGATCCTAACACTTCAAGGCCTTCTCTGATCTGTGTCTTGCCGCCTCCCTTGCCCACCCTAACTTCTGGTTTCAAACCTCCCAATGGGTCTGTTGGCCACTCATCTGTCTTGTCTCCAGGTCCTCATGCCTCCAGAGGGAACTTGTTGCATCGGTTGTCTGGCATACTCTTTCACATGTTAACATCACTGAAATCAGAAGTTGGCTTATTGTTGGGCCACAGTATCATCAGCGTCTTGTAAAGCTTACTTCAGTGCTATATCTAAAATAAATTATTTTTTTAGATTCAGTAAGCCGTGTATCTTTCTAAAATGAAGAACTTTGAGTCACATCCTATTTCTTAGTCCTAAGTCTGCCCCAGATCTCCAGCCTCATGCTGCCACCCACTGTATCTGTTCTAGGGTTCCCTGGGCTCCTTGGGACCCTGTTGTACCCACACCCATCTTCATCCTAGAGACACAGCTGAAAGTCCTCTTGCAGTCCTCACCTGCCTTTCTCTCCCCTTCTGTCGCCTTGCTCAGGCAAAACTGGACCCTCTTCCCAGGTCTCATGGCTGCAGTCATTCTGCTTCTCCTAAGAAGCAAACTTCTTGGCTCATCTCGCCTCTGGGACCTGACAAGCCACATGTACTTGGGAAATGTATGAATGGAATGAAGTAGAAGCTGGACTCAAACTTCTGGAGGGGGCTCAGGAATAGGCCTATGAAATCCAGGGTATTGTGTGTCCCTTTCTGGGAGGTGCCTGTCTTTCCAAAGCTTATGCTTCTGCCTGCATTCAGAGCTGCTGGCCTCAACTTTCTCAGTAAAGCAGGCCACATTTTATTGGGTGATTTTTCTCCGTATTTATCCATGAATACTGATCATGTAAGACACCTGCTTATTTGGGGGAGATGCACGCGTTTGTTTTAGCGTTTTCTCTGTCTCCCTGTGAACTATGGCATAGGATATGTTTTGAAATATAGTATTTATCTTGTGGTCAACTGCTGTAAGACTGGAGGGAAAAGTAGTAGAGCTGTCCCAAAGTGTGCCTGTCTCCCTTCAGTCGAAGTAATATGTGTGAACTGGGAGCAGCGTCAAGTCTTCCAGGACTTGGCTCTGGAGGCCCAGTCCTGCCAGTCACACAGGGCTGTGCTGTTGGGCAGGTTACTTACTTAGCCTTTCTCTCTTTTACAGCTTCCCACCTGTGAAAGCATCCCATGAGCTCTAAGGGGTCATTTCCTCAAGTCTTTGTCACCGCCCAGAGAGCACTGCCAGGGTTTTCTCCTCCCAAAAAGGAAGCTAAATTTTTAACTCCTAATAATCTCATAAAACCATCAGATAATGCCATGCAAGGGAATTATAAAAACCTAAGTTTGTTTCTCTCAGTTTATTTTAATACTAAATTTCATGTGGAAATTCTAGTAGTTGCCACATACGTTCCAGTTACACAGTGGTACCTTGCTCAGTTCACAAACTTTATTCTTTCCACGATTCTGGTCGCAAACTGAGTTTGCAAGAACAGAATCAAATTCAGTGGTTAGGTTCAGTATTGACCTCGTCAGGAAATTTCAGCTCTCATCCAGTTTGGTTTGTGACCAAAATCGTGGAGAGAATTGAATTCATGAACTGAGTACTACCGTACATCCAAAAAGTACGGAAATAACCACAGGGTTGGAGTGGGGACCCGCTGGACCCTTCGTGATATGGGCCTGAGCCAAAATGCTGTTAATCGCTGGAGCTCAACTAGCCTCTACTCTGACAGACCACAGTAGCATTTTGGGTCTTCATATATTAGGGACATTTTGGAGCTAGTGTTCAGTGACAGCCGATGGTCTGACTGTTCCCTTCTCAACTTCCTAAAGTTAGCGCACTTCCTAAATGACTGTAGGCCTCTCCAGGGAGGCTAGAATATTGAGAAATCTAAGCCCCCCACCCCCAACACTTGGAAAATGTGCTGCCCTTTCTCATGGTTAAATGAAGAGTCATGCCTTGGGTTGCTAACCAGAAGAGCTGGTATAATTTAATACGAACTAAAATAGAAACTTAAGGGCTGGGGATTTAGCTCAGTGATTAGAGTGCTTGCCTTGTAGGCACAAGGGCCTGAGTTCGATCCCCGGCACCACCAAAAAAAAAAAAAAATGTAAAATAGAAACTTAAGACTGGGACCATGGCTTGTCAGAAGAGGGTTGTTACCTGGGAAATCGGACAGGTATAAAGTAGATTGACTCTCACGCTGGGCTGAAGAGGACTTGGCTGTGTACATTCAAGGCTTATTTGGGGGCCATAGTTACCAACTTTGGCACACATTGAGGCAGAGATGGGGCTTTTTAGGCATATGAAGGTTTTAGCTTTTACCACCTGTGTGGTGTCTTCTGTGGAATAATCCATGTTCTTTTTCTGATGTAAATTTTGTCTTTGCCTAACATGTGAGAACTTTATTCTCAGGACTGGAATTATTGAAATCAGTGACTTCAAAAGACCTGGTGGTTAGGGTTGTGTGGCAATAAAGATATTAGTGACTGCCAGTACCTAATACTTTGCAAAATGTATTTTATGTCTTTCACTTAACTCACAGTAATCATGTGGTGTAATCTTATTCTCACATTTGGTAGATAATACTGAGCCACTTAGGTTAAGGGACTTGCCCAAGGTTCTAGGCCTCGTCCATTACACTTCTCTTTCCCTCATGTTTTCCTTTGAACTAAGAATCCAGCTAGTAAACCAGTGGGAAGAGCTGGGCTCTACACCCAAATTCCTGCTTCCTGGTCTGTGCCCGTCTCGCTTTTTGGGTTTTTTGGTTTTTTTTTGTTTTGTTTTGTTTTTGGTGGGGTGCTGGGGATTGAATTCAGGGCCTTGTGCTTGCTAGGCAAGCACTCTACCACTAAGCTAAATCCCCAGCCCCTATGCCCTTCTTACTTCACCCTGGGTTGCTTCACCACAGAAGTGTACCGAGGGCCAGGCCCTGTCCATGTCCCCTCCCTCTTCTCGTTGTGAGGTAGCAGAGGCCAGGCAGGCAATCTGACTGTGGTACAAGACTGGGATTCTGGTGTGCCTCTTCCACATGTCCCTGTTTCATTTTCTGGTGGGCAGATGGAGGCTCCTGCATGAAAATACATGCTCCAGCTTCTCTGGAAATAAGCCCAAGGTCCCTGCCTGCTCAGGGAAAGAGTTTCTTCTCTGGAACAAATGGCTGCGTCCCCATTTTCATTCTGTTACATTTGCTGATGGCACATCTGATCCCCAGAATGCTTCTTCCTGTCCAGTGTTTTCCTCTCCACTCCCCCTCGGGCTCAGTTCACTTCCTCAGAGTAGGCTCCTCATCCAGGAGTCTCATCTACCCCATCCATGCACTAATTTAGTGCACTTTTGGGGTTTTTTGTTGGGGAGGAGTGCTAGGGATCAAATTCATGGCCTTGTGCTTGCTAGGCAGGTGCTCTACTGCTAAGCTAAATCCCCAACCCCAAGGGCACTTTTTTTTAACCCTTTTCCCAGATCTAGGTTATAGTCTGTTTGGCAGACTTACTTTCTTTTTTCCCTCAGTTGTCATGGTTACTGACTTTGTATATAAAATAATCATTCCCCACCCTTTATTCTACCACCAGAAGTTGCACTGTTTTCTAATGGGCCCTTTGTAGAAGGAATTTGATGGCTTTTAAATCTTTGCCTCTCTAGCTGTACCACCAGGAAACACTTCTTGGCTCTTTTTCTTCTGTCTCTCTAACTAGAATCTAGATAGGTTTGGGCTTCATTTTGCAGTGTTTTTAGGTGAAGCGCCTCAGCCCGCTTGCCAGTGACCTAGAAAGATTAGGAGAGGGGAGACAACTGATCTTAAAAAAATAAAAGCCATCTGCCCTAAACTGGTTCTACCTGTATCGCTTTGATTATGAGTAATATAAGCAAATAAATTATATAATTGCAGAGGAAGTAAGGTCTATCAGGTTGTGATCAAAAACCTGAAGCTTTTGTCAAGTCATCTTGTTGGCTGAACCTGGAACTCCCAAGCCTCTGGCTTTGGGACTATGTGCCTCGGTAATTCCAGGGCCATTTGTGGTAGCGGGGAGTCATTTGGAGCACTGATTGTCTTTAGAATAAGATACTGTAAAGTAAATGACTAGCAACAGAGGCTCTGAAGCAGTAAGGGCCTTGTCTTTGGTAGGATGGCTATACCATTCTGGGAGCCTGAGAACTTGTTTTCAGATTGTTACACATGGCCAGTGTGACCACCCAGGTCAAGGTCCCACACTTGCATGCCTTCCTTTTCATTAGACATTTAAGACATCTGCCTGCTTAGATTTAGCTCCAGGGACAGTTATCATTAAATAACTTCCACCTAAGGGCGCAGTGTGGCAGCAGTTGCTTTGTAGGGAATATTGGGACTTGCTTGGAGACACCAGGCACCAGCTTTCCTGGTTTGGAGCTCACACAACTTAATTCACTTTATGTATCTACTCCAGATGTGACTGTTCCCACCGGACTTCCTGTTGACACCTTCCTGGTCCATTTGTCCTTGTGTCCCATTATCTGTGCCCCTTCAGTCTGGAGTTCTCTTCTTGCTTCTTCCTGCTGACCTGCTGCCTGTCCTTTAAAGGGTAACTCAGATCCTGCCCCTGTGACTGCTTCAGGCCTGGTGATGCCTGCCCACCGTCCTTGCTGCCTGTGTTCAGTTTATGAGGACTTCTTTGGCAGATACCTGTCACCTCCTCAAAACTAAGCCTCCTGGATTTGAGGGCGTGTCACTTACATGGCTTGCATTGGGCATATGGTAGGCCAGCAGAAGATATTGATGGACTGAAGAATGCTTCTAAAATAATATTAAAATGCCATTCCACGTGTACTAACAAGGATCCTGAAGAGGTTGGTAAAGGAGAGAGAAGAGGTCTTTTGTCTGGCAGGGAGTAACAGTGGTAATAGAAGCAGCAGACATTTGACAGCCTTCTCTCATACTGTCACCTTGTTCATCTTCCCATCAGCCTTGGGAATTATGGGTGGAATGATGCTCCCTGGCGTTAGACAAGTATAAAGAAACAAAATGGTTTTGTGGTGAACCAGATGACAGTAAATCTGAGTTCACACCCAGGCCTCTTAATTCCAACCCCCAGGTGCTCGACACCAGTCCCTCATGCCTGTGTCATACCTTTACTTGTCCTTTTGTTAGAAATGCACCTGCATGTGTAGAATTGGCTCAGTGCCAGTTTCCCCAGTTCTCTTGGAGCAATTATTTGTCACCACTGTCATTGTTTAATATAGTGCATTTCTTTACACTACACTTAAAAAGTGCAAAAATGATGTGAACCTGTCCATTTCACTCAGGCTCTTTCCTGTCCTCCTTTGATTTAGGAGAAAGGATCCTGGGCTATGCTGAGGAGCCCTGCTATCTCTGGTTTGTCATGGAGTTCTGTGAAGGTGGAGACCTGAATCAGTACGTGCTGTCTCGGAGGCCAGACCCAGCCACCAACAAAAGCTTCATGCTACAGCTCACGAGCGCCATTGCCTTCCTGCACAAAAACCACATCGTGCACAGGGACCTAAAGCCAGACAACATCCTCATCACAGAGCGGTCTGGCAGCCCCATCCTCAAAGTGGCAGACTTTGGACTGAGCAAAGTCTGTGCTGGGCTGGCACCTCGAGGCAAAGAGGGCAATCAAGACAACAAAAATGTGAATGTGAATAAATACTGGC